>JAUESI010000027.1:320676-358553 GCA_032275145.1 Synergus laeviventris | reverse complement strand
CATTTACACTTATATACCATTTCCTAATTTATTTCCGCATTCTTTTAAGTTTATTTTTTAAATATGGACATACAAATAAAGAAAAATTACAAATTCGCGTAGAGCATGCCCTTAAGGCCATGAACTACTTGCCCGATTCCTACCCTACCGACTTTCATTTTTTCAGGTACCTCACTTGTAAACAAATAGAGAAAATGCATTTTAGCCAGTAGATAAACATTCGTTATCGTTTTCTTTACGTTTTTCTGCTATGAATAATTAATTTTAAGTATTCCTTGTTTAATGTGATGCCTGAAAACCTGAAATATGGTTTCAAGCGCCACGTCACGTGAGTTATACGTTACATGGCCTTAAATAATCGATACTAGAATCTGCTGCAGATTATTTATTATAGAGCATTCTAGAAAATGTTCTGCAAAATATTTTCCAGATTCTTTTTCCAGAATCTTTTTCAGAACCTAACATATTAAAGTACAATTTCCGGAATCTTATGTACAATGTACAACATAATCTACTACAGAATCTGATGTTGACTTCTTTCTAGAATCTTTTTCAGAACCTATTTCATAATCTATATTAGAGAATCCTTTTCGGAATCTTATTCAGAATCTACAGATTGCTTTCCAGAATCCGCTAAAAATTAAATCCAACGTTCCATTAAGGAGATACGGGAAGTTATAGTCAGACAACGATTTCGTTCGCTGCCGCTTTTCAAAATCATAAGAACAGTATTTCTGACAGAATTGAGTAGATGTTAAATTTCATAAGAAATCTCCAGATGTTTCAATTTGAATATCATTATATCGGCTCTCATCAAAGGATATTGCGACGATGACAGGAGGAGGAAATAAGTTTTTGTTTGATTCTAATTGCGCGTGTGTATAAGTAGAAGAGCGTTGTTGTTAGGCACGTGTTTGAGGAGTAAATAAACTCTTTTTGTTATTGCTCCGCGCAGTAACGATCGTCTCTTGGATAATCTATATTACCGCGAGTGACGTCAAGTAAAACTGCACTCAAAGGATAATAATCCAATTTTACTCGCAAGGCCTTAATCTCTCCTTTGAGAAATCTTAATTTACTTATGGCTGGAATAACATTTAATTATACGAGGAAAGTGTGCTGCAAACTTTGTTTACAACAAGGTTCTTTATATAGGGTTCTTTATCTAACCATTTTTACAATATACAATATACATTTTAAGAATTCTGCAGATATGTTGAAAGCAATTTCTTGCCGTGAATGCTGTGTTTTAAAATATCTCGGAGAGTTTAAAAATGTAAAATATAAACAATACATAACTCACAAATAATTGATAGATCAATTAATCCTCTCGATAATATCGTTTGACACTTAATGGATGTATAATACCAATTATTTACTATATCATACTGAAAGGAAATTTGAAATCACGTCCTCGTCACTGTCTTTCAATAAGGAAATCTATTGTCTGTAACTGTGCCTTCTTCACACTCAACGTCATTAAAGCCTTTTCATTATCCACTCAACTTTACTATGTTAAATGATTCATTCGAGTTCCTTATGACTTGTGGCACTATTCTGGTGGTACATAACAACATGCGTCACATCGTTTTGAATTTCACTCGATTTACTTACTGATCCATTTCTCCTTTATTCTTTAATCCATAACTATGTATACCAATTGAATTGACAATTTAAGTTCACTATACAACATAAATGAAAAAGACTATTAACGTGAAGCAGAGCGTGGATTCCAGTTTAATGCTAATTGGGGTTGCAAGATACGGAGGCGGAACGTCATAATTCTGCCATTGTGCACTTTTGCAATAATTATGCCCGAAGGAGCGTAGAAAATAGAACGAGAAACTTTGAAACTTAAATCTGCAAGTCCAGGAGAGAATATTTGTATTCCCTATGGACTTTGTGATTCCTGTGTAGTAATTATTTTTATTATCAGCCGCAATTTGCTTAATTTACAACAATAATTTTCTGTTTCTTTTACTAGATTCATTAAGAGAAGAATAATGAGAAAATAACCTAAGTTAATTGTTTAAAAATGGGGCTAAACTTCCGAAAAGGGTCTACCTTTGATTATTATGGTGAGATCATGAAAAAACTATAAAAATAAGGTTTTTTGCGTTTATCTCAGCTAATATGCAGAATTTAAAAAAAATGTTTAAAAAAAAAGTTCTAGACCTCGTCGGAAAAAAACCCATAAAGCTACATCCATTAGTTTCGGTTTCCCTTTATAATTTCCCTTTACGATTTCCAAAACCCATGAATTGTTTAAATTGTTTAAGAAATTCAAAAGGATTTTATTCAGAAAGCTTAAAGACAAAATGATTCGAGTTCAGACTTGAAGGTGAAAATTAGATTTGCAGTGTTGGTCGTAACTCGTAACTCTGTCGTTCTGAGTACGTGACAGGGTTAAAGATATCATGGTTTCATGTAATAATAACGTCTTACAGAAACTAAGAAGCCAACACATTTTCATGAGTGCACTTATTATATTTAAGTATGGCCGGTAAATTTTTCTCTTTGAAAAATGGGTTGGTGCGTTAAACATTTTTTTCTGTATTACTTTGCTCAAAAGAATTTGCAGCAGATTTTTTTCCACACAATCTGCTGCAGATTAATTTATATCTACTGCAGAATTTTTTCCATAATCATTTCTAAAATTTTCTGCAGTTATAATTTTTTCTTCCTCTTTATTTTCTTTTCTTTCCTTTCCCTTCCTTTCATATTTTAAGGGTTTTTAAAGCTCCACATTAAATTTGAGCAGGTCTCATGGCATTTTTAAAGATTTCAGGAGTTTTTAAAAAATGTTGTCGGCTCGACAAAACAGTTTTGTTGCACAAATAACAACAAAATTGTTGTTGGTCAAGCCAAGCTATTTTTACCACTCCCATGAATGTTAAATGGGGTTAAATGGGTCAATTTTTGCACGGGTTGACCTTTTTTCATTTTTCCTAAGCTTCCTCAAAAACGAGACGATGCTTACATAAAACAGGATTAATAACTTCAGCCGAATAAATTTCCCTTGTTCTCGGTTCATTAGATTTGAATACGTGTCAGTCGTGCTCTAAAAAACGAAAACAAAGGTATTCTGTTGTCATAATCATTCCCAAGAACCGAGTAATTACGCAGCAATCGAATGAGTATTGAATGTTTTACGTCGATGAAATTTTACGAGTCGTTACACAGAACCGGTTGAAATCCCATTCAACTGTTTGTCAATGGCGGCGATGAATCCCGGCAGAGTGTAAGAGGTTGTTCCGATTAATTCCGGGTCGCTGCTCAGTCTCTCGCAATAAGATTTTTATCTACTCTCCTTTTCCCTGTTTTTTTTTGACCTACTATTTTATTTTTATAGACAGTGATGACAGGATCGAAACGTTGCCAAAAAATGTTCCAAGTGTCATCACCAGGGAGCATAGCCCCTGCGCGGGTTTTGGCCCCGTTCATTGAAGGGATGCAGTGTCCTAGATTCGGTCGAGCCTGCTCCACCAGTCGTTCAACCCTCGGCCTAGATCCGCCACTGACGTCATTCAGTCTTCCATACGCAAGAGTTTGCTTCTGTCTATGTGCCCCCAACTTACACGGATTCAAAATGAGAGTAGTGTGCTTCTGAGAGCCACGGACCAATCATCACTCTCACGGGAATCGGGCTTTCCAGTGGTGCAGTCAGGTTTCCTTTTTAGGCTCTCAGATCTTCTAAAATGGGGTCAATCTAAATATTGTCAAAATATTTCTTTTCTAACGACCCTTATATCATTTAGGGGCAATTCCGACCCTCTTATATTTATAAGGTCTCGATTCGGATTCAGGACAGGGGAGCTGAGTCCTGTCTTGTTTTCAAAACTTTGGATAAACTTCCTTATAAACTTCCTTTACTATTTCCCTTTGCCATTTCTCTTTACCATTTCCCTTTTCCTATTACCCATTAAAAAAACCTAAAGAAAATGGTTCTTCACATATCACCTGAGATGAACGTTTCACCATAAGAATCGACTGGTCACCAATTTTCATACGTCAGATACGCCCTTCTTGACCCAGACTCAAAATTAATTTAAATTTAAGATTTAATTCAGGTATATGTTATATTAGATAATTCTTAAACACTATAATCTGATAAAAATGAAATAGTATTACTAGAGGGTATGTTTTTTTATAAAGCGGACTTTTTTTCTCTGAAATGAAAATATGTTACCTGCGCCAATGGACTGACCGCGCAAGCGATTCAAAGCTCATTGTCCTTAGAACCTGTACGAGAGAACTATGCAACATTGTCGTCAATTTCTGTTTCCTTTTCTCTCATTTTTTACCCTCACCTCTAGAAACTTTGCCCCCTTTTCTTCTTCACTCCCCCCCCCACCTATTCATCTTACCAATGTTGTAACTGCAGTGTCTCCTCTTACGTCACGAATAATCGAGTTCTATAAGGCAAACCTCATGGATCGATTTTCTTCCTTGGTTGCACAGATAAGAATTGAACAGAATTTTGAATTAAAGACAGATTGTGAAATTGCATTGATTTTCAAATTTCATGAAGAAAAAAAAAATGAAGAAAATTTTACTAGATTGAAAGAAGATGTAGTTAATTTCCGATTCCTTTTATGATTTTTTTTTATTTTCACACAGTAAGGAAGAATAATAGATTTTCTAGCCTTCCTCAACATTCCGTTGCTTTTTTTGCTTCGAATATGTACATTCTGATGATCTGTGTATATAATCTTGTATTGTTGTGTTATTCGGACGTCTATTTTAACTTCTTTGGGTTTGAAGTTCACCCTTCAGAATTTACCTGAATTACAGATGCGGCAATTTAAATTTTTTCCGTATAGTCAGGATACGTCACGGGGTCAAGTGAGACAAGTACGTTCACTTGGAAAAAAGGATGTATCACGATAACAACCGGAAAGTTAAGGACGTCAGCATTACATTCATAAAGTCATCAAGATTAAATAGGCAATTAATTTTTAGCTAACAGGAAATGAGTAATTATTTTTTAAGGAGAAAAAATTTTTTTTTAATGAAAATAAGATGTGCCATATTAAGAACAATCTTTAAAGTCCTAAGTTCCAGGTTCAAAGTCCTGAGTTGAAAGTCCTATAAGAATCTCAAGTTCAAAGTTATAAGTTAAAAATCCTAAGTCTTACGTCCCAAGTCCAAAGTCCTAAATTCAAAGTCTTATATATTAAGTTCTAGGTTCAAAGCTCTAAGTACTAAGACCTAAGTTTCAAGTTCCAAGTCCAAAGTCATCAATTAAGCGTTTTAAGCTTTTGACTGAATTGGAACTTAACTTATAAGAATTAGATTTTAGGACTTAGAAATTTTAATTTAAGACATCCGGACTTTGAATTTTGGAACTTGAAATTAGAACTTTGGACTTAAGACTTAGATCTTAATAATTAGGACTTTCAAGTTAGGACTTGGGAATAGTAAACTTTGGATTTTGAAGTTAGTTTTTTGGACTTTAGACTTAGTTCCTAATACTTAGAACTTTGAGCTTTGGACTTAGAACTTTTGTTTTAATAAATACTTAGACCCTTTGACCTACAACTTAATTCCTAATTCTTAGGATTTTTTACACAAGACTTAAGTCTCAATACATAGGACTTTTGACAAGACTTAGGTTTTAATACTTAGGACTTCAAATCTGGACTTGAGACTTCTGTTTAAAGTCTTATTGTTAAGTTAAAAATCTTAAGTTCAAAGTCCCAATTATTAAGAGATTTTAAGTCCCAGAAGTTCAATAAAATTGTAATTAAAGTGATAAATAGCTATAAGTTTCGTATATACCGAGTAAAGTTTTCGTAAAGTAGGATCTAGAACTGAGTCTATAGTCCAGCACGTGCGCTTCATACGTCAGCTGTAATCTGCCCCGTCAAGCGAGAATTAAAGGCTTGGCAGAAGTTGTTACCTTTCTCATCCCATGGCAACTGTATCGCGTCGCCAAGCTTTTCAGCTAAGCCACGGAACAGCTACTGGTCTAAAATTCACTGTATGTTCTAACACTCTGTATCCTGATAACGATAACAGTTTTACATCAGAGATAAGACCTGCAAATCTTTACCAACATAATGTATACTGTATAGCATGTATGAAATATCTAACCTAGAGTTTATTTAGTCAGCAGATTATTTTTAATGAGCTTACCTAGATTTTATCCTAATGTTAATTTAACAGTAGTTTTATCCTACTTATCTGATGCAGAATTAGTTTGTTATATATTCTTTGTCAGAATCTTGACCAGAATCTGTTATAAATTCTTTTCAAGAATTTGTTGCAGAATCTTATCTGTAAATTAATGCATTTTTTTCCAGAATCAGTTGCAAATTCTTTTCTAGAATCTACTGCACAGTTTTTGCCAGAACCTGTTGCGGAATCAATCCCAGAATCATGAAATATTTATAGTAGTTCATTCCGTCAGCAGATTATGTCTAATGATTATATCTACTGAGCTTTATTTTAATTTAAAATCCTAATTTTATACCAGGCCTCTAATAAGTATTAAGCCACCAACAGATTATGTATTTGAATTTCGCGCCTTTTTTACTTTGACTGCGCGGGAGATTCAAAATTTGTATTTTATAGGTTTTGAGATTTTGCTTGAATATTTGATACACGAATTCTCATAATAATTGCTTATACAAATTCTCGCTCCAGTGAAGCCGAACTGATTCGTTAGAGTCGACCTAAATCCTTGATTGCACTCGCTGCAATTTAAAAGTAATAATAAAACGTACTTTTCCATTACTGTTACTGACAAGTGGACTGGAAATAACAGATGGATTATTGGCGGCTATTTTTTGCACGGATAGAAAACCCTGGAAAAGAAGTTTAAAACCACGTAATATATAATGTGAACTTGACACAGTATAATTGAAAATGTCTTCCCTGAATTATTTAATTAATTATGAGGAACAAGTAACAGTCGATTTGTTTTTGTTTTCAGCTCACGGGATTTTTACAGCAACCTGTTCCGTACAGCAGTATGACTGAAGTTTATGCTGTCGCTAGATGGGATCCAACTTACAAATACTGTTTGAGAATTGTTCTACCGGATGGGTCCCTACTTCTTCAGGCCAGCAATGCTTATACAAGGGACCAGTGGTACCATTCAATCCTCTGGAAGGTAATTTATGGAACGATTTATCTCTAAGATAAATCTCTAAGATGTCTGTCTTCACTTCTTTATTCCTTCCTATCTCTCACCTATTCTCATCCATACCTTTTTATCGTTGTGGAATTTAAAAAATGTTTAATTATATAAATTAATTTTCAAATTTCCTATTTATTATCGTTTCAAAGAAATGGTCTACTTTATTTTGAAGAAAAATTGTATTTGTTAATTTAATTTATAATAATATTAAAATTTGTATATCTTCCTACAGAAAAGCATCTTCAAATATCAGCACATGGTCTCAGTGAGCACTAGAGAAGAAGTCATTCTACGGGAATTAAAAACAATGGTGGATTTTGCCCTTTGGACACCCCTTCAAGATGAAAGAGTCCCAGGAGCCCCACTTGAAGCAGTTGCGAAACTTTTAGAAGATCCTGTCGCCATCGAGACCGACATAAAAAATGGTATAATATGAGTCCAAAGTTTTTTTCCAAAATCTGCTACAGAATCTTTTTCAACACTTGCGACAGAATCTTCACTTTCAAAATCTGCTACAGACTCTTGTCAAAAAAATGTTGCAGAATCCTTTCCAAAATCTGCCCTAAATTATTTTCCTAAATTGAACAAAAAACAGAATACTTAATTAACTGAATAATGAATGTAAAAATTAATAAACAGCTAAACTGGGAGACTTTGAAGAAGGAAAGGGATGGAGTGACAGGAGAAGTTGGGCAGAGGCAGTTCTGGCAGTGGCAGCACCCCTTTTGGAAAAAGCGGCCCCTCCACCGAGTTTAACTCGAGTTTTATCAAAACTGGCTCAGAGACATCCAAGATCTCCACTAGTTCATGCCCTAAGTCCAGCAATAACTAGATGTTTAAAACACACAGTCGATTTTGGAAAATCACCAGATATGAGAAAATTACTCCAGGTGTTCGTAGCTGCAATTTACGAAAATAATGATGGCGAGCAAGCAATTCGAGAATATATTGCATCTGTTCATGGACCTGGAAGTGACTGTCCCCATCCCAGGGTTCTTCCCAATTTGGTCTCTATCTGCGTTGCTGCCATTTTTCACAGGCAAGAGTCGATATTATATTTTCTTTTACTATGATTTCCCTTTGCCATTTTTCTTTACCATATCTCTTTATCATATTCCTTTACCATTTCCATTTACAATGATTTTCTTTTACAATGTATTTCGATGAGATCTACAACTTTTGTTGGAAATATTTTACGGAAATCGGAGGTAGATCCTTTTTGGAAGTTTGTCCAAATATATTTTTACAAAATTAAATATGTTCATTCGACTTTTTTGTTGCTTAATTAAGTTTCAATTATTTTAGGTTCGAAGTAGCTAATCAGCTTTCCGCCAACGAAGACAAAACCGATCATTTGCCACCCCTACGTTGCTATCTTCTCGTTCTGAATGTAGCGTAAGTATCAATCACATTTGGACCAACAAGAAATATCTTAATACATAAAGTTAAAAATTTTTATTTGAAGTATATATTAAAATTTTTTTAAATCGTTGATAACGTTTCTTTTTCTAGATCTGAATATGCAGATTGGAGACCAGGATTAGGAGGTCTTTTGCAACCAGTTCCTTTTCCGGAAGAAGCTCTTGCCGACAAAGAAGTTCAAGAATCAGTTTTAATGTGTGTGATGCAACGTTTAGCTAAAGATTCGAGATGTACTGTTCACAGAGTTTTACTTCCCGTCAGAGAACCACGACCTGGATGGATTCATATCGCTGCACCTTCCAGTCCAGCTTGTCCTGATCAAGGAGAACTTTTTGGCGAAATGGTACATTTTTAAATTTCAAAAATATCCTATCCAGAAAAAGTCTCTCATTACATTTTTTTATCTTCAAGCTACAGAACTCACAATCCAGAATCTGCTACAACATATTTTCCAGAATTTACTGCAGATTCTTTTCCAAAATTTCACAGTCAATTTAAACAAAAATCAAAGCTGTTTATCTTAATTGCCATCCATTAAATTTCAATTTTCGTGTAAATTATTGTTTTCAGGAAATTGAATTTGTAATAGAACAGAAAAGCTCAAGAGATTGAGGTTCTTAAAATTTAATAGCATCTATTCTAAGATTTCATTATGTTTGCCGTGAAATCTTAATTATTTCTTTTGCCAAGAATTCAGCGTTCAGGTTATCGGATCAAAATTGTGATCTCAAAATTAAATTCTTCATTTTACCGAACAAATATTAATTAACGTATAATCATATTTACAATGTATAAGTTTTATGATTTTAGACATTAAAGATTGATAGAAAAAGATTGAAATGATTATAGAAGGATAGATATGGTTTTGTAAAAGATAAATATTCAAGATTCAAAAAAGAGATAAAAGAAGATTGGCATGAATACAGAAGGGCACATTTGGATACGTTTTTCCTTTCCATTCCAATCCTGAATATTGAAAAAGATTTAAACAAATAGACTGTCTATATTTTAATTTTCAACAAGGTGGAACTTCCATAAGAATAATCCCTAATAATTTGATTAATTTTAGTTGACGACACTTTTGGGTTGTTGCTGTCGAAGGAAGCGATTTATTGGATCGTTGATGAAGCAAACCGGAGGAGCTTGCATATTGTTAGGAGTTAGAGGCTGTGACGCTGCTCAAGAGGCTTTATGTCTCATGTTGGAATGGCGCCTTCTTGCGAATGAAGAAGCCAGGCTCCAAGTTGTTTCTGCTCTTCAGTCGACGAGCTCTGGAAGAAATCGTTACTCTGCCCTTTGTCAACGTCAAAGAAATCTTCAAGAATTAGTGAGTCGAGTTATTATCGATTGTATTATTATCGAGTTATTCTCGTAACTATTAAAAAAAGTATAAATATTGAGCAAAAATCAAAGGTGAACCATTTTTTTCAGCAACAGAAGGGCGGACCAAGGAAGCTGACGCTGCCGGTTCGCGCTACGGACGCGGATGTCGCTTTGCTCCTTGGCGGTGGAGCTTTAGGAAATTTGGAGTGTTTAAGTTTAGCTTTTACGTCAGTTACGTCTGCCTGTGCTGAGCAACTTATCAAGCTTCCGGCTCTTAGGTATTTAAATCTCTGGGCTACACAGTTTGGCGACGCTGGACTGCAAATGATTAGCGAGCATCTTCAGAAGCTGCAGGTTCTTAATCTCTGCGAGACTCCTGTTTCGGACAAAGGAATCTCTACTCTGGCCTGTAAGTTCCTGAATTATTGGGATAAAAATCAGGGGATTGAAACAAATGCGAGATAGGGATATGCGAGAGATAGAATTGGACAAACAATCTTTATCCTTTTCTTCTATTTTATAGAGAAAGAAGAATAATAGAATAATAGATCAGGGCACTTAAAATTAAAAATACTATAATACATAATTCATCTTCTTCTCACAGCACTCACAAGCCTAAGAAAACTGAACCTAAACAGCACGAAGTTATCGGCCCAGACCTTTGAATCTCTGAGGAAGAGACTTCCGGCTCTTCAGGAATTCGACGTCCGCTACACAGAGGCTTGGTGACCCGAGCTTTCCACCAATTCTCCAACGAGAATTCACACCATTCGTCAGAGAATTGACTTTCCGAATTCAACTACAACCGAAACACCAACACGAAAAGCCAGTCTGAGGGCTAAGAGGCAACGTTAAGGCGGTTGGATAAATAATCTCGTGATTCCATTGGGAATCTGCGATCTCGCTTCCTCCTATCTATGTCATTTCTCCACAAATGAAATTTCTACCAATACTGCAATCCAAAAAATCCTTAAACTTTACAAACTTCTTTAGAAAGTCTTAAACGGTGAATGGTAAGTTTCCATATTTAAAATTTCGCGCCAAACTCCTTTAAGGATGTGTCCAGTTCTATTCTCATAATTTAACTCTTCATTTCAGTTGATAAATATTTAAGTATAATACTTTTTGAAAATTCCATATTTTCATTTTACAAAAAAAGTCTTGAAACTAGGCATTTTTTCGTTCTGTACCTATAATTCTATTTTCAAAATGAATAACGCTGCAGAGCGATAAAATATCTAATTATAATATTTGTTGACTAAAATGAGGAAATTGAACTTCTCTATTTAAAATTTCACGCCAAACTGCTTTAAGGCCCTGTATAAGTTATCCGATCCCTACCTTATCGGCATTTCTGCCATTTATACATTTATTGAGATATCGAGTTGAAAATGTACATTAGTATATTTCTTTTAATTCTAGAAATTGTTGTCAACTCAATAAATGTTGAGATGACATTGCAGGAAAAAATGTTGATTAGGTAGGGATCGGATAACTGAAACATGATCTCAGGCGATCTCTTTGGCGCCAAATTCTAAAGTTTAAATACTGCAATTATCGTTTTGAACCCATTTTTACTTCTAAAACAGTTTGCAAGCACTTTTGAGAAGTTTTTTAGGTTCAGGTATTAATTTTGGTAGAAATTTTGAGTAGTTGGGATTCCATTAAGCGCGATCTTCCGGCGTAAGCTTTTGTCACTTCCTTCTATCCAGTCTTTTCACTAATCTCCTTGAATCGTCTTCGAATGTCTAGATACACAGAAACTTTTCCGAAATAAAAATTACGATATATATGATACATGTATATTTCGCCGAGAGAAAGTTTCGACGGAGGATGCCAACTGCCTTAAAGAAGAATTCTGAGCAACCACTGCCACAAGCGCGTTAACAAGAAATACAAATGAAAAAGTCCAGTTTAAAAGCTTCAGATAAACTCTGGCGGACTCCAGAGACGTTAGTACAAGCATCCCAAAAATTCTCGAGCGACTCTAGTGTATATAGATAAGTAGACATTAAGCCAGTTATGACGTTAATAATTTATTGTAGGTAGATCGTATTTATATCTTACACTTTACACACAAACACAACACACATTCGATTTCATGTAACGCAATTAGAATGTAATAACTATCTATTAGGATGCTTTCAAAAACGAAAATTTTTAAAATCAAAATTTTCCAAGAGTTGACAAAATGTTGATTTCTTTGTATCCGATCCCTACCTTACCGACACTTTCTTAGCTGGAACTTTACTTCTAAATTTATTCAGATATCAAATTGAAAAATTATAAAATTAAAGTTAAAGCATTAAGGTACGTTTATCTGGTCCTAAATATTTCGATTTATAAAAACATTTTTTTTATTTATTTTTTTTAACTTCATGATCAGATAAACGTACCTAAGCATATTTTTTTATAATTTAGGAAATTGTCTATTTGATATCTCAATAAATTTAGAAGTAACGTTGCAGAAAAAAAATGACTTTACCGGCATTTTTTCGCTGCGATGCTTTCTCAATAGATGAAGAAGTGTCAGTAACGTAGGGACGGATAACTGATACATGACCTTAAGGGATCCAAATTATAATTTCAAAATTCCTTTTTTTTTCATTTCACTCAACAAAAAATTCGAATTTATTTCAGAATTCGGTTAGAATTCAGAACCAACACCCTTAACGCTATGCATTAGTTAGCAGCCAGAGTAAGTTTATAAAATCATTCAGTTTTGAAGAAATTGGAAATATTCTTCGGAGTAATTGCATTTGGAATATTTATATATTTTCAAAATTTTCGATTTTTTTGAGAGATCCTATTATCTATCACATTCTCCAGCAAACACGATTTTAATCGTTACATAACGTTATATACATAAATGTGATATAATGTTGTATGACATTCATGCTTGCTGGGGCCACTTCCGGTCCCTTCAAAAACCTTAACGCTCTATAAAATACAATTAAATTATTCTTCATATCAAATTTTCCTTTGCGGGGATCCAAACGTTTTTTTTAATTAAATTAATTATTTTTCAATATACTTTAAATCTTTAAGGCCATGTTAAAGTTATCTGATCCCTAACTTACCGGCATTGTTTGCCTGCACTGCCAGTTCTACATTTTTAAAAATATTGAGTTGAAAATTTATAAAATTAAAGATAATGTACTAAGGATTGTTCATATGGCCCTAAATATTACATTTACATATTTAAAATGGTTTAAAAAATTTTTTTTTTAGTATTAATAAAAATTTAGGACCAGATAAATGTTTTAATTTTAGAAATCAACTAAATAATTTAACTTGAGATTGAGAATAAAATTGGATCCTCGTTAAAAATTAAGAGCGTTAATGGATTACAAATAATCAAACGTGCACCCCAGTTAAAAGATTTCTCCGGTAAAATGCATTTTTAGATTTCTGAATTTTTAATCATCTTGAAAGTGAATTTTGCTCCATTTTGAAAAATTGTTATTCTTCCCGGATGTTTTAGAAAAAGGGAAAGTTCAATTTGAAAACTAGTTTTACATTTATTAAATTTCTTTTATAAATAAAATTGTTTATTGCAAATAAAGGAATAATTACTTAAATTTGTTTTAAGATATAGAATAATTTCTTTTTTCGAAAAACTAATCATAAGAGAATACTATTTAATTTTTAACTATGTAGGATTTTCATTAATTTATTATAATTTACTTAGGAATTGTTTTTAGATGAACTTTCGCTTTTTTGAAATGTTGGGAATCTTAGAATTGTTTATAAGGATTCGAATAGAGGGGGAAATCTTTTTACAAAAAAAAAAGAAGAGATGATCGAGAATTATGACATACTAAGTAGTTATAAACTACAATAATTCACGATACACCTATTAATAGGATGACTGATTCTGTATTTCGTTTCACTATAATAAAAGCTGCAAGGGAGCAAGCATTGTAAGAAGACTGTTTACGTCAATTTCAATAAGGGTTATTAATTTAGCGAGTTATGATAATTCATTCATTAAAAAAATATGGCAAAATAAATTCGAATTTAATACCACAGTTTTTGTCTCTCATTACTTTCCTGTACACCAATTTTATTTTTTTAAAAGAAACATTTTTCATTTTTAGTCACCTTTCAGCGATTTTTCAGATATCAAAA
The DNA here is from genome assembly GCA_032275145.1 of Synergus laeviventris. Classification (NCBI taxonomy): domain Eukaryota; kingdom Metazoa; phylum Arthropoda; class Insecta; order Hymenoptera; family Cynipidae; genus Synergus; species Synergus laeviventris. The sequence continues at coordinate 344,533 of JAUESI010000027.1, read as the reverse complement.
TTTCTAATTCAACTAATGTCATGCGCGCGCCTTTGTTAATAATTTATGCTTAGGATAATTTAAAAAAGTCTTTTTTTAAAATGTCTTATTCATCAATAATTTAATTTTAGTCTCAATTCAAAAAGATTTTAAGTGATTCCAAAGGATGAAAAATCTAATAATGAAAATAAGTGAATTTAAAGAATTTTAGGGGAGTTTCAAGATTTAAGAATAATTTCAAAGTCTTGTTAATTTTTTCAAGTCGTTTTAAATAATATTAAATATTAATATTAATAATAATAATAATATTAATAAATATCAATTAAAAAAGATTTCAAGTGATTTTAAGGAATTTCAAAACATTAAAAAAAGTTTCAAGATTTTGAAGTAATTTGAATACAAAAAATGTTTTTGAATTCTTTAAAATCTGTTAAATTTCTGTAAATCTGCTGAAATTTGTTGAAATCCCTTTAAATCACCAGTTATTAAAAATTATGAAAAAAATATAATTATAAAATGTAGTTTAATAATAATTTTCAAAAAAAAGCCTGTTTCAAGTTCCTAAAAATATGTCCATGTTTTTCAACAATATAATATATATACAATTATATATATAACAGTTAAGTTTCTAATTACATTAATGAGATATTACTGCTATATTAATTGTTACTCGATAAATCTAATTTTAACACTTGATAAGTAAAATACAGAAATCGAGTTTACCTAGAAGAAAAAATTAAACTAAATCACTTTTCCTCCTTCCGCTCCATAAATCTTGAATTCCATGAAAGAATTTCTTCCTCTCTAAACTTTCTTGTATTTCCTCAAAAGTCTTTCCTTTCGTCTCAGGGGCCATAAAATAAACTGCAATTGTTCCAAAAGCACAACATATCGAAAAAATCCAAAAAACCCAATCGATTCCCGAAAAATCGACCATTGTCTGGAATTCTAATACAGATATAAATCCAAATCCTATATACAAACATTTAACGATTGTCACTCCCACACTTTTCACATCATTTGTGAATAATTCTCCCTGATAAATGTAGAAAATATTGCTGGGTCCGGTACTAATTAAAAGGTCATAGATTGAGAGCCAAAAAATTGGTATCCACCCTATACAAGTGACATCATATTGATTTTTTTCCAGGCAGAAAAAAATACCCACAATTCCAAGTGAAAGTGAACACGTCATTCCGGAAAACAATAAAAGGGTTCTTCTCCTAACTCTCTCTACTATCAGAGTGCTTACTAGACAAGCAAATACATTCAAAAGTGATAGCAAAACCATGGCTTTTTTTGGATCCATAACAGCTCCTTTGTTGTCGAGTATCTTCTGCCCATAACTTCCCAGAGCTGATTGTCCCGAAAATGTATTGATTAATCCTGTGCAGATCACGATTGCCAAGGCTTTACGATTTTTCAGATCTCCAATCAATTTCCAGAAATTCGATTCCTTGGGATTGAAAATATTTTTTGGGTCAAGCTTTGAAGACTTCGTTTCCGGAATACTGAGTTTTAACTTTGACTTTTCTTTCACAACATTTAACGTACAAGATTCTTCAGTTTCTTTCTCTTCGAATTCCAAACAATTCATCCTCCTCATTTCTTCTCCCTCGAGTCTTTCATTGATTTCTCGAAAGTAGGAAGAATCTGGCATAAATAAAAAGAGAACAAGGAAGGTGATGGGAAGCATGAGAAGAATAAAATTCATTTGCTTGTACGTGAAAAAGGCTCCCAAAACCATCGTGAGGAGAATCCCGATTCCCATGGAAAGTCGAATGAGGACTAGGAAAATTCCTCTGTTATTTTTGTTTCCAATTTCTGAGATGTAAACTGTCATGGCGCATAGGCCTCCACCATATCCGGTTCCTCCGATGATCCTTGCAATGTAGAGAGTAATGTGGCTTTTTGCGAGGATTACTAGGGCCCAGGATGCAATTTGTGGAATTGAGAACAATATTAGAGTCCATTTTCGACCAATTCGATCGACGAAGAACGGATTTAGAAAAAAGCCGATTAAGAATCCTATTGAGTAGAGAGACGCTATCCAGGAACTTTGATCCTTCGTGATGAGTATTTCGGATTTTTCGCTTTCTAAGTGAGGAATCGCTGGTGAAGCCCAGGAGAGGATGGCACCATATCCAATTACTGTTATTGAACCTGTGATGAGAAATTAAGTGTGAAAAAAATGTATTTCAAATAGTTTTTAAAGTTGATAGGGGGTCGTCCAATAGGGTGGCTCAAAAATGCATAGCAACAATTTGTTGTATTTAAGATTTATTTTGCCAATTATTAATTGGGTAAGTAAATTACATTTATCAACCCATTAAATAATTAATTCTTATTTAACTACACAATTATTAAATAATGTGTAGTCGAAAAAGTTAAAATTAAATTTAAACCATAAGACTGCTCGTGAATTTCTAATTTACAATAATTTGAAATTATTTGTATGTGAAAAACCCTAAATCATTAAAGTGTACACTCTGAAATTCTGCAATCACAAAATGATTTCTTTACGTAAATGAATTCGTGGCTTACATGCACCTTGTGTGAAAAATTACAACAGAAAGTGCAAAGTTGTAACTCTGTTATTGTTGCGTGACACAAATTTATTTTCAAATATTTTCCAATTTTTCTATTGGCTACTAAATGAGCAAAGTGGGGGAACTTTTCTTAGCTCGTTTTTGCTCTGAATCGTTTCAACGTCGCTTTTCCGTGTGTTTTATTCGAAAATATTGCATAAAACTTTCAAGAATTCACATGGAATTCTACATGACATTTTTTTTACCTTAATTCTTCAAATTCTATTGAAATTATAAATAATTTTCCTGAAAAATGTTCACTCGAATTCAAGAAAATTCTTTTCATGTTTCAAGCTTCAATGTTTCTAAATTATTTAAAATTTTTATAAAAAACTCAAAACAACATTTAGTATAAGAGCCGTTATTGAAAAGTTTAATGATTTAAAAAGTTCAAGATCAAAAATGTCAAACACTCCAAAATGAAAGAAACTAAACAATTGATTGAAATTGAACCATCCAAATAACTTTAAAAAATGTTTAAATTATTAAAAAAATGAATATTTCGCTCTAAATCTGCATTAAGAAAAAGTTACTGTAGAAATAATGCGAAAGTTGCTAATTAAACGCAGATTTAAAGTTGTAAGGAAGAAAGTATACTGTCATGCATTTGCATAGAAGAAAACAATTGATTATTAATCATCTCTATTTTTATTACTTACCGGAGAGAGTAGCAGAATATTGTAATAACATATGCGAATTTCCTTTCCCAGGCATTTTTCCGCCTTCCTTTTTTTAACAATTTCAGAAATATATATAAGATCACAAATATTTTACTTCATTATTGTTTTTTATTTTTTAATCTAGAGTTTAGATTATTATTTGTCGTATCGAGTTCGCTATTTAATATTTATAAATTGACTTAATGCACTTAAAATTAGTGAAATACTTTATTTACTAAAATAAAACTTGAAGCACTAAAGCGAAAAACACTCTATTCTTGAGGACAATCAACTTTTGACTCAACAGCTACAGTACATTTATCTTTGACTGTTATACCTATCTGCATTTTATCTATCATCGACAATCCTATCATTGATTTGATTTAAAGATATTTAATATTATATGAATAAAAAAAGAAACTTGAAAATCTATACCAAATTCTGAAAATTCGTTGATAAAAAAAGATAATATACTGTACACATCATTTCCCAGACACAAGACTTTTTTTCAATCTCGAAAGATAAAATTTTTTGGAATTCGTTGCAAAAATGAGTATGTCTTTTATGATGTAGTAAATTTTCTACAAATCAAAAAACTATAAATTATTCCTCCCGGTTGTAATTTCCAAGTAAAGACTGACAGAAAGGGATAAAGAGTGTTTAACCCTTTATTTTTCTCGCCTAGCGGCCGCGCTATTCCTTTCTACCTCTTGACCATCCCGGCTGAAGTCATAAGTCAGTAATAGAAAATTTCTGTACGTCAAGATTACCGTCATCGTAATAAAGACTTAACGTCCTAGGGATTTCAATTTAAGATTTATATCTTTAGTACTTTCGTTGGGCAAGAACTGTAAGTTTGTCCTAAACCTCTGTAAGTACTCGTTTCCACTTTCACTTCTCTGGTGGTTTTCACTTTCTCCATGTAACTGCAGGTTTGTCTAGTGAGGAAGGACCAAAATTACTACTACCCCTACCATGGCATTTCTGGCCATGGTTGCCTTTTTGTTACACGCTGGAGTACTTCGAGGTCCACGCCTGTACCTGAGGTTCGATGCAAGCTAGGACTTCCGTTCTTCAATTAGCATTCAGCGCTTCAGGTATTATACCTGCGTCCAAGGCTTATGACACGAACGACCCCCTCCCTCTTCTGTACAGAGAAGAGAAAATTTCTCCTCTGCGAAAACAACTTGAGCTTGTGAAGGAAAGACAAGAACTTTTTGAGAGATCATTATCCTTACATCCTTACGCGTGCATATTTAAGAGCTCTGTTTTCCAACAGGGGGGGGGGGCAAGCAGCTTTCCTACAGAAAGTTCATAAGAGTGAAAGAATTTTCTGCAGGCAAATGGAGCAGACGAAAAAAATGGACTGATATACGCACAAAAACGCCGAAAATTAATAAAATTAAATAAAAATTCCCATTGGTAGCCCTATATTAGATATTAATTTAAGGGTCACATAAAATTTGAGAAAATCCTTAAAAATGCCATTATATTTTTTTTAATTTATTCAAAACTCTTGAATTGTCTTAAAGTTCCTGAAATTCGATGACAATAACATTTAAAATCCCTTAAAACTTCTACAAACATTTTTAAATCTCTTAAAATTTCTTGAAATCTCTTTAAATTCTTCTATAAACCTTTTAAAATTTCTCAAAAGTTCAAAACATTTAAAATCTTATAAAAACCCTCAGTATTCTTAAAAAAAACTTAGAATTCTTAAAAATCTCTTAAAATTGCACTAATTCCATTAAAATTGAACCGCCGCATCGTATAATCTTTTGACATTTTTTTTCAACTTTTATTTTTGGGAATTTATTTCAAATAGTTCATTTGCTTGCATAATATCAAAAAATATTTTTAAATTTGTAATCTTTTACATTGTCAGGATCAATTTGCCCCTTATATCACTTAAAATTATTTAAAATATTTTTAAATTGCATTAATTTCTTTAAATTTGCACGATTTGATATATAATATATCCTGAAATCCCTTTAAATTCTTAGAAACAATAATCGATCGAATAATCAAAAATAAACTAGTTGAATATAAAAACGCTTTATTTCCAGCTCTTTTTAATTTATTTTATCTCCACATTTATGAATATAATAAAAATGTATAAAAATGTTTTACATACTTCTGTTATCAGCAAATTGAAAATATTTTATGACTCGCATAATAATTTTTCAAATATTGAAAAAGGTATTAAAAGTATTTCTCAATAACTATTGAAATTTTAAAAAGTATTAAAAATATTTTATCAATTTTCAATGTAACTATTAGCTGAGAATAAACGTATAGTTCAAATCTATATTTTTAATTACACTTCCTGCCTACTGTGTCAACACAATCTTAAATATTGTTTACATAGTGTTTATCTTTTGCTGTCTAGCCTCTTATCACTTACACATCGAGTAAAAAATACACTGTCTATAAATCTTAAGAGTATGATTTCAAATGTAAAAAGTATGGTATTCATTACTTTTATTGAGATCTCATAAAGACAAAATTACATGCTTTCATGATTTTTAAATTCCCATGAAAGGATAATTCTCACTATACTTATAATAATTACATAAGATTTTAAATCAAAACTCGTAAAGAAACCTAAAACTAATATAGGTATCATCAAAATATTAAATATGTACAAATTATCATTTATATCTCTTGTTATATCTCAATAACAATCTCTTATCATTCTATTTTAAGTTCTATGAATTGACACAAATTTCTTTTCTTGCTCATACAGTTAGCAGATATTATTCTCATTATTAATAATTTTGTTTTTCTGATAAATAAACTATTTCCTACACTCATAAAAATATTTTCCTTGATTTCAACAATAGTTGAATCTCGTCAAGTGTTTTTCCTTTAGTTTCAGGCGTGAGAATGTAAAGTACACAAGTGCCGAAAAAAGCGCCAAGACTAAAGATCCAAAATGCATAATAAAATCCGACTGTGTCAATGAAATCTTGAAACATGAGCAAGAATATGAAGCTCAGTCCCATATAAAAAATTTTATTGAAAGATATCGCAGCACTTTTGATGTCACTTGCGAAAAGTTCCCCTTGATAGATGAAAAATAAATTTCCCATTCCACAGGAAAGCATCACATCAAAGGTTGTCACTCCAAAAACAGGCACCCATTCAAAATAAGAAACGTCCACTTTATTTTCTCTCAAAAAGAAAAAAAGTCCCACAAGTGCAATAGAACTGGAGCTGATTATTCCAGTAAACAAAAGCAGGAATTTTCTTTTAATTCTCTCCACAAATTGTGTGCTTAAAAACGAAAAAAATACCGTTGCAGTTGCTAGAATGACAGTAGCTTTTTCCGGTGGCAAAATACATCCTTCGTAAGTGAAAATCTGCTGTGTGAAAGTCGTGATTCCCGAATGTCCAGAAAAAACATTTATCACTCCGATGAAAAGTGTTATTTCCAAAGCTCTGCGATTGTTTGGAAGGACGAAAAATTTCCAAAAAATTGTATCCTTCAAACTACATTTTGTTTCTTTAAAATTGCAGCTTTTATTTTTCTCCTTATCTTTGAAAATATTTTCTTCTTTCCTCGAAGGATTCAACTTCATCATCACATCCTCTTCCTTTCGTTTGTTGATGTCCCAGAAATATGAGGAATCAGGCAAGAAGAAGAAAATGATAGCAAATAAAACAGGCATCGTCATAAGAACAATATTCATGTTTCGGAAATTCAGAAACGCCCCCAAGAGCATTGTGAACAGAAATCCCAAGTTCATCAAAAATTTCATTAGAACTAGAAAAATTCCGCGATTTTCTAGATCCCCTATCTCGGATATGTAGACAGTTGAGGCAGAAATTCCTCCACCATAGCCAATTCCTCCGATAATTCTTGCTACGTATAAATGTATGTGATTTTTTGCTATGATAATTAAAAGCCATGAAGTAATTTGTGGAAAGGTAAACATCAGTAAAGTCCCTTTTCGGCTAATTCGATCAATGAAAAGAGGATTTATTAAGTAGCCAATCATTAATCCCACTGGATATAAGGATGCTATCCATGATCCTTGTCGTTTTGATACAGGAAACTCGGAGTTTTTCCCAGTCAAAAACGGTAAAGCGGGCGAAGGCCAGGCATAAGCACAAACAAATCCTATTGCTGTGATAGAAGCTGTGCAAAAAATTACATTTTCATTTGAATTTCCCATGATGTCCTTAACATCTGTTAAAATCTTATAAAATTTTAGAAATCATTTAAAACTACCATGAAATTTATTAAAATCTTTTTACATCTAAACAAATCTTTGAAATTTCCATCAAATTCCTTAAAATTTCTTTAAATTCGGGAAAATCTAAAGAAGTCTTTAAAAATCTCATCAAATTTCTGAGATTTTTCTTAATTCTATAAAATCCTTTAAAATCTCCAAAAATTTTTTACATCATTTAAAATTTCCTCAGAATCTAAAGAAATCTTCGAAATTTATTTAGAATATTATAAAATTCTATGAAATACGTGGATATCCCAAAATTTTGAAATCCCTTAAACTGTCGATAAACTATTTAAATATATTTTTAATTCTATAAAACTCTTTGAATTCTATTTCTTGTGAAATCCAATAAAATATAGTCTCTCATATATTATCTTTTAAAATCCCTTAAATGTTGAAAAATTGTTTCAACACTTTTATTACGTTCCAAACGACATGAATTTTTTTATTTTCTCTTCCAAACCTATTTTCTCGAATAGTTGTTCAAACATTACCTAAAAGTTTGAACTTCCCTTATCCAACTTTTGACCTAATTAAATATTAATTTGTTTAAAGATGTAAAAAATCTTTTCCATATCTTTTTACTTACTTGTGAAAGCAGCAGCATATTGTAGTAAAAGATGTTTTTTTTCGTTCTTCGGCATTCCTATATTTATATGTACCTTCCTAAACTTCAAATTTAGAAATATAATTAATTGAATTTAGACATTCAATTGAGATACAATTACATTTTTCTTGTCAATTTCAAAGAGCTAATAATATTTTTGTAGTGGAAATTTTTAGAGTAAAGGTGTATTTTTTTAAGAAATTACTTTGAATGGAGTCGATGCAAGTCAAACTTCTAGATTATGATTGTTGCTTTGGTCATAGTGACATAGTGTTTTATATGAGAAATCATATTATCAATCAAATCTTATCAAGCAAACATCAAGTTAATATTTGATAAAGTTTGATTCAAATGTTCCAAGTCGGTTATGTATTGGTGATCACTCGAATGATTGAAATAGATTTTAAGGAGTACAAAACATTTCAAAGTAAATGTTAAAGATTTCAAAATAATTGAATAGTTATCAAATAATTTCAAACGATTTCAAAATATTTTCAGGGGTTTAAAAAGTTATAAGATTATTGTCAAAGGAGTTTTAAAGGTTTGTCGAGATTTCTCTAAATGTTACTCGGTTTCTTCAGATTTCAGATCGCAAAACCGCCACCAAGTAATATAAGTTCAGCGAAAGCATAAAGCCTAACATTTTAAAAATAATGCCCAAAACCAAAAGAAGTAACAAAGTCTACACTTATAAAACTCAAATATATAATAAGGCGTAATCCCAAAAATATCAGATCCAAAACCATACTTATGCCCTAAAATTAAAATAAGAATTATGTCAGGCTAAAAAATAATATGTATAAGGTCCAAAAAGTCCTAAAAATAAAGTCTAAAATCAGTAGCAGCAAAAAATATAAAATCCATATAAGACACAAATCTACAGGGTTAAAAAAGCCCCAAAATTACGAGAAGCTAAAATGAGTTCCAAAATGGAAAAATAAACTATACGAAACCAAAAAAGTACCAAAACTAAAGTCCAATATATAGAAAAAAACTACATAAGGCCCAAGAATATGCCCCAAAAAAAAACTAAAATTAAAATGAGCAAAAAGAAGTTCCAAAATAACCATAATGCTACTAAAGGTACAAAAATGAAGGCCAAAAATAAAAAAGCAATCTATTGAATGCCCAAAACTATATCCCAAAATATAAGACCCAAATCCACAGGGTTTATTAAGCCCCAAAATTACAAGAAGCAAGAATAAGCTTTAAAATGGAAAAATAAACTATTATACGAGACTAAAAAATGATTAAAACTAAGGGCCAAAATATAAAACAAAAATAAGTCTCAAAGTATAAAATACAAATTCACACCTAGGATCCACAATAAAGTTCCAAAAATAGGGCACAAAATCATAAGGAAAAATAAGTACTAAAATAGAACAAAAAAAAAATATTTGGCTCTAAAACAGTCTAAAAAATAAGGCCTAAAATGGTTTTTTTTTAAATATTTCACAGGACTTAAAAGTAGTTTAAGAGTGATCAACCCCTTAATAAACACTAATCAATAAAAATAACTGATTTACAGAAATTTATCTACTTAGACTTTAACATGATTTGAATCTCATCCAGAGTTTTACCCTTTGTTTCAGGGGTGATACGATAAATAATACACGGTATTAAAGCAGACGAAATAGAAAAGAGAAAAAAAATGCCAGACATTCCAAAAACTTCAATCAATCCCTGAAATTTGACGAGGGCCAAAAATGATAAAAGCATGTAGAAATTGTTTGTGAAGCTTATGCCTACACTTTTGACATCGTTTGAAAAAAATTCTCCTTGATAGGCATAATACAAATTTCCAACTCCAATCGTATTTGCAACTTCTGAAAGTGTCACCCAAAAAACCGGGAACCATCCGATTGACGAAACGTCACAATTTCTTTCTTCCCAAAAGAAAAATAAACTCACAAGTCCCATTGAAATTGATCCCAAAATTCCCGAGGAGAGTAGAAGAATTTTCCTTTTCACTTTTTCCATTATCTGAGTGCTTAACAGAATTGCAATTAATCTAACGGATCCTAACAAAACTGATGCTTTTTCCGGATCCAAAATTGATTCTCTGTGAGTGAATATTTGCTGAGTTAATGTTACAACTGGCACGTGCCCGGATAATATGTCTGCTGCACTCATTAAGATTACTATAGCTAGAGCTCGTCGATTGTTTGGAAGTGTTAACAACTTCCATAGTTTGGTTCTTTTTAGATTGAAATCATTGGTATCAAACGTATTGTTCTCAATATTATCTGTCTTAACAAATCGATTAATTTTCATTTCTTCTACACACTTTAATCTTTCATCCTTCTGTCTATTAATTTCCATAAAGCGTGAAGAATCAGGCATGGTGAAGAAGGTGACAAGAAAAATAATTGGTAGAATTAAAAGAATAAGATTCATATAAGTATAAGGTAGATAAGCCCCCAAAAAAATTGGAAGCAAATATCCGACACCTGTGGAGAGGTTGATAAATGCGAAAAGAATTCCTCGATTTTTCGAATTGCTGATCTCTGTTATATATTCTGTAAGGGCACAGAGGCCACCGCCATATCCAATTCCACTTACGATTCTTGATGTGTATATCATGATAATATTTCTTGCGTGAGTGATGAAAATCCACGATAAAATTTGTGGTAGGGCAAAGATGAGTAAGGTCCATTTCCTGCTGAGACGATTAATCAAAATAGGATTTATTGTGAATCCGGTGATTAATCCGAGGGAAAGTAGAGATGCTATCCAGTCAGATTCGTTTTTTGACACAGGAAATGCGGACTTGTTGCTGGTTAAAAAAGGCAAGGCTGGGCTGGTCCAGGACATTGCACAACCATAACCGGCTGCTGTCATCGAAGCTGTAAAAATTAATTTTTTTATTATAACACTGTGTGGGAATTTAAGGAAATCCGCGATAATCCAGGATAATTGTTAATTGTCTTTGATTTTATTTTTTATGCAGAAAGGGATTTTACCAGATTTATTTATATTTTAAAAAATATTAATGAATTTTAGGAAAGTTATTTTGAGTGAATGGAATATTGAATTTGAATTTATGGAATATTTAGTAATTTTAGTGATTTTTAATCCGAATTCCTCGGTTACAAATAAATAGAAGAAGTGCATTTTTGCCAGTAGATAAACGTTCCTCATCATTTTCTTTACGTTTATCTGCGACGAATAAATAATTTTAATTGTGAGTTTTTTAATATGATCTCTGAAAATCTCAAATACTATTTATCTCATTCATGTACTAAAATTAGTATTCGCGTATATTAATTTTTGGATAAGTATACTAAATTTCGGAATAGGTATAATGATTTTAGTATACATGCGTATTGCGTATTATAATAAATTTTACTGTACGTTTATTTTAATTTTGATTTATTATTCTAAAGTAAGGATGAATTACAAAGTATAAGTAGTCAATAACAATATATTATATAATTAAATATATATTTATAATATTTAAAAACAATATTTATAATTGAATTTAATAGATAATTTTTTAATTCGCTCGTGTCTGACCCTGAGAAATTGGATTTATGTTGAATATGAACCTGAAAAATTAATTCTTTTATTTAAATATGTACAAGAGAGACGCATAAAAAGTATATTTAGAACAATTCAATCATTAAATAATTACCTTTGGATGAACTGTAATGATTTTTCTAATTCCGGAGTATTCAAGTACATATAGTATGACATCGAGAACCAGAATCAGGTCAGAATTCTCAATCACAACCGCCACTTGAGCATTTAGGTCAAAAACAGATGTTCACTCTATAAAAATTAAGAAAATATTGTATTAGAAAATGTGATTTATCATTCTTAAATGCTTTTAAATACTAGAAATAAGTTAATCAACTTACAGAAATTACTGTTAGCAGAAATCGCTCCGAAAGTAAAATAAATTGCATTTAAAATTTTCGGATGGAAGTTCAAAAATGGATTCTGGTCGGTCAGGTACTCTATATATTAGCAGCGCAACAGCCTGGACCATTAAACTATAAATTGTGGGACATCCCTAGTTTATGATTCCGGTGCTTTTAGTAAGCAGAGCAATAAATTATAATTTTTATTTTTTTCGTTTTTGTCCACCATTTTGTTATTTATTGATTAAAATTATTATCGAAGGTTGATCTTGTGCTAATGACATAGAAACTAAATTTATTTTCCTAATTACATTTTAATTAAACAATTATTTAAACTGTACGAAAAGCTGATCAAAGCTTTGAAATAAAACTATTTATGCAAAATTATAGTTATTTTCAATGCAAAAATTCTGAAAATTAGGATCTATATATGTTTTCACAAATTGATTACATTTATATATTTTAAAATCAGTAAAATATTTGAATCACTTACCTTTTTTCTTCTTCTGCAAATTTTGTTGACAGGAATCTTCTTCTAACAAAAAGCACTGAAACAAATTTTGAGCACTGCACTACTTCTTCACTGTATAACTGTATAACGATTACAGAAATTGTGAAATTTATATACGTAAAAGAAACTTAGTACACACTTAACAAATTTAGTATACAGATAGGAAATTTAGTATATATACATTTCTTATATTTTTTTTTTTTTACAGTGCAGAGGTTTTACGAGATTTCATGGGATTTTAAATATGTATTTCTACCGGATTTCAAGGGTCTTTTTAAAAAGTTTTTTTAAGACTTTCAGAGTATTTGAAGAAATTTAATAAAACTTCAAAGGATTTAATAATAAAATTTATTGGATTTTCAGTAGTTTAAACAGATTTTACCATATTTGTTTGGATTTTAGATAATATTAAGGGATTTTGTTTTGTGGAATTTTATGGATTTTCCATGGGTTTAGCGAGAGATTTTAAGTGATTTCACCAGATTTGATGGGATTTAAAACGCCAAAGAATGATTATTATGTGAAATAATAATTTTATACTCACACGTAATTGCAGCTGCATATTGTATTAGTACTACTCGTTTTTCCTCTTTAGTCATCTTTTCCTTCATTCTTCCTTGGAATAAATTTGTGTATATTCTTGTCTAAATTAAATACGTGAAATTTGAAGGAGTTGTAAATAAATATGGAAATAATTTAATATTTCATTATAAAAGCAGTTCCTTAAGAATAAATGTATAGTGTGGTAGGGTCTTCAACAAACGAGTAAGAACATTATGTATGTATGGTATATTTGTCGCAAAGCATTTTCTTATCAGTATATATATGTTTGTTATTCATATCTGATGAAAATGTATGAGGTTAATATGCATTTTTTGATGCTATTGCATTTGAGTGAAAAGATAAATTATGCATAATCTCATTAGCTAATTATTTTGCGAAAAATGAATTCCAAATAAATATCGTCATTTAAATGCTAGAAAAAAGATCTATAAGAATTAAAGTGAAAAGAAAATTTGGATTTAAATAGATTCATTTTATTATCAGAACACAATGTATAATTCTTATGACATTCTTATCATTTACAATAAATGATACAATATCTTAATTTAAATCTATACAGAGGGACGAACCACAAATACAGAAAAAAATAAATAACGAATACACAAATTGTCGAAAAATAAAAATACCAAATTATAAGTGCTCAAATTTCTCAAATTATATCATTTTTGAATTGTACAATTAACGAATTACAAAATAAAGAATTTTCAAATTCCCCTAATTTATTCTGTTTCCGAAAATATATTTTAATTCAAATTATTAACCATTTAGATCCTTTACAATTTGAAGCCAAGGTTTGTGGGTTTTTTATGAATGTCGATGTATCACTATAATTTTCTCAAAAACTCTCTTCCGGAGATTTTGAAATTATTGGTCCAATTACATGGTGAATTTGAGATTTTTTGAAGTAGATATATTCATCTTACAATTATCTTAAATTAATATTCTACTTCATTTTTACATTTACGCGAGGAAGGCATCAATAAAATTTGAATTTCATCGAAACTTTTGCCTTTAGTTTCCGGTACGAGAATGTAAGTGACATAAGTTGATAAACCAGAACCAAGAGCAAACATCCAAAACGTCATGTAGAATCCCAGACCAGCCAGAAGTGGCTGGAATTTTAATAGAAACAAGAAAACTAGTGTCATGTATAAGATTTTAACGAAAGTTATGCCCTCATTCTTGATCTCAATTGCTAAAAGCTCGCCTTGATAAATATAAAATAATGTCCCAATTCCAATAGTAAATGCCGAGTCAAATACAGTTAACCCAAATAGAGGCAGCCACTCTATAAATGAAACATCCACCGAATGTTCCTTTAAAAAGAAAAAGAGTCCCACCAATGCAGTCGAAACTGCGAGAGTCATTCCAGAATATAGAAGAAGTGATCTTCTCTTCACTCGTTCTACCAATAATGCCCCTAACATAGAAGTCACCACACCCACAGATTTTAACACCACTCCAGCGGTTTTAGGTGGCAGAAAATATCCTTCGTAAGAGAAAATTTGTTCGGTAAATGTAACCACAGCCATATACCCGGAGAGTATAATAATGCACGTCAAAGAAGCAATTACTGCTAAAGCCCTGCGATTGTTAGGCTGGGCAAGCAACTTCCATAAATTAGTTTCCCTAAGATTCAGAGTCCTGGTTTTGGCTTTTTTTGTGAGAATTCTCGCTTGCTTAAAATTCTTGACAAGGTCATTGTCCTCAAGATTGAACTTTTCAATATTTTTCGTTTTAAAATCGCTCTTCATTAAATTACTCGTCTCACAAACCTTATCCGAAGTTTTATTTTCCGGATTTTCAATCCTTAAATTGTTGGTGACGGACTTGGTTTTAAAATTCGGGTTTTGAAAGTTGTTTTGGCTGGTATCAATCTTTAAAACTTGTTCCTTGGTTTCTAAAGAGCCCTTTCCCTCCTGAAAGTTGCTATTCTCAATTGACCCCACCCCTTCTAATTTTTCTCCTCTTTCTACTTCCTCCCTCACAGGATCCAACTTCATCCTCAATTCTTGTTCTTCTTCTTTTTCTTGCTCCCTCATCTTGTTCTTCTCAACAAAATATGAGGAATCAGGCATGAAGAAAAAGAGACAAACAAAAATAAGAGGTACAGTCAGAAGAATAAGATTCATTTCCTGGTAAGTTACGGAAGCTCCCAAGACCATTATAATTGCTCCTCCCAAGCTGATGAAACATTTCATAATGACTATGAAAATGCCTCTAGATTCTCGATTTCCGATTTCTGAGATGTAAACTGTCGTTGAACAAATTCCCCCACCATATCCGATTCCTTGGATTATTCTCGCTGTGTATAGGATGATGATATTTTTTGCGAGTACAATTAGGAGCCAGGATGCAGCTTGTACCAGTGCAAATATTATTAAAGTTTTCTTACGATTTATTTTGTTAACCAGTGGAGGATTTATTAAATAGCCAATTATTAAACCTAACATCGTTAGAGATGCTATCCAAGAACTTTGATCTACCGTTGTCGGAAGATGTGATTCTTTACTTCTTAAATAGGTCAAGGCAGGAGAAGTCCAGGACATTGAACAACCAGATCCCATGGTTGTTAATGAGGCTATAAGGAAAATAAACCATTTTTACAGTACAATAAATCAATGAAATTCTCTCAAATACCATAAAATAATTTAAATCAACCAAAATTCCTCAAAATCTTTTAATATCCCCTCGTCGTCTTCAAAATTTGTTAAATTCCATAAAATCTCTTTAAAATTTATACAAATGACTGGGTGATTATACATATATACACTGTTAGAAATGTTTGCAGTTTTAATATACAAGAGATCATTAAATATAAAAAAATGAAATATATGCACATGTATATGAATTTTATAATGGTACATATGAAAAACTATGTGCATTAAAACATTTTTTAACACCCAAGTTTATGTGTTTAATTATAAAAGAAGAATTATATATATATATATAATATATTTCTGAAAACAATTTCATTTTTTCGGATTGAGCTATGCAATAAAAAAAAAGTATATTGACTTAAGCAATAGTGAAATCATTAGAGAAATGAAAAAAACAATGCTTTTCATCACTTTTCTGATGATTTTGCTATCGGTAGTGCATATTTGTTTATCACACTTGTATATTAAATTTAATACAGATTTTTCTAACAGTGTATAATGTACATATAATCACTCAGTCATTTTTAAAGTTACTTGAAATCTTTAGAAAGCCTTAAAAATATGATAATAATCTATTACAGTTAATTTTTCCAGAGATTTATTAAAATAATCAATTCAACTTTCACTTTCATTTAAAAAAAAACAAGAAGTAATTATATGGAATTTTAAAAAATAATTCTGTTTCGCATGATAAAGATCTATATCGAACAAAATTAGAATAAATTCATGAAACAAATCTAGAAAAGAGTTCTGAATTAAAATAAAATATAATTAACTATAATTAACTATAATATATTAACTGTAACTATAATTAATATTTAATAGCATTTCACTTACCTACAAAAGTAGCAGTATATTGGAGCAAAGTTTCTTTAGTCGTTTGTTTTATCATTTTATAGATTAACTGTTATCTTAAAAACTTCGCCTTTGAAAATAATTTAGATCAAAAAAGTAATAACCAATAAATTAGGTCACAAAAATTTATTTTGAAGACTTAAATCATTTTTTTAGAAGATCAATAAATAGCTTTGATGTCAATAATCCAGTCTTGTCAATGCAGTCTTGTCAATGCAGTTGTACTGGTCATTAGTAATTGATAAGGTTCAGACTTTTATCGTGAAGTGTTTTATTTATCTTATCATTTAAGGGGTTAAAAATAGATTATTAAACTATTACTATAAATTAATTTAAAAAGTGTTTGATTTTCACAATATAATTATATATAAACAAAATAATTTATAATCATTTATTATAGTAATGTAATTGAAAGCCTATAACGTTTAGGGCGTAAAATTGAATTAGGTTACTTTAGTTTTTTTCTGATGATAAAATAATATTTAAACAACCTTAATAATAATCTTCTAATTAAATAATAATTCTCCTCGATTTCAACAACATTTGAATTTCCTCCAGACTCCTTCCTTTTGTTTCCGGTGCAAGATAAAAATTGACAATTGAGAGAAAACCACATGTAGTTGCAAAAATCAAATATATGGCAAAAATGTCAAAAACTTTAATTAATAATTGAAACAAAATTGTAACCATAACATTCATTATCATCATTATAATTTTAATGAAAGTTATGGCCACACTTTTCATATCACTTGTAAAAAATTCTCCTTGATAAATCAAAAGTATATTAATAGGTCCAACAGTAATTGCAAAATCATAAATAATTATTCCTAAAAATGGCAAGAAATTAACAGCAGAAACATCGAAATCACAATATTGCAAAAAGAAAAATAATCCCACAATTCCATGGGAAAGGGATGCCAAAATTCCAAAAAACAGAAGAAGGGTTCTTCTTTTGAAGTTTTCCACTATAAACATACTTATAATAGAACTAATTATACTTATTCCAGTCATTAAAAAAGCAGCATTTTTGGGTTGCAAAATAGATCCTTTGTATGCGAAAATTTGATGAGCTAAAGTTTTTATGATTATACTTCCAGAAAATAAAATCTGCATTAAAAAAAGTACACTTATTATCAAAGCTCTACGATTATTAGCAAGTGTGAATAGATTCCATAATTTCATATTCATGAATTTACTTTTACTTATTAGTTTTGATGTATTATTCAACTCCACAATTTCTTTGTCTTTATCTTCTTTTGTTAATTTGAAAGAAATGATTTCCATCTCTTTTCCAGCTTTTAGTTTCACTTCCTCTTCAGACTCCTTATTATTATTTGCTTCTTGGAAATATGAAGAATCAGGCATGAATGAAAATGTGCCAAGAAAAATTAGTGGTACGAGTAGGAGAATTATGTTCATCGAATTGTAAGAACAAAAAGCTCCCAAAAACATTGTAAAAAAATATCCAATGTTAACGCTCAGTTTCAGCAGAACAAGAAAAGTTCCCCGATTTTCCTGGTTGCCGATTTCTGATAAGTAGACCCTGAGGCCACAAGATCCAGCACCAAATCCTATTCCTCCTAATAGTAATCCTAAATAAATAATGACATAATTTTTCGCTAGAATAATTAAAAGCCATGAAATGATTTCTAGTATACTATAAATTAGTAAAGTCCTTTTTCTGCTGAGGTTGTCCATGATTACAGGGTTCAAAAAGAAACCTATAATGCACCCTATGTTGAATAAGGGTATCATCCAAAAACTTTCGTCCTCTGATAATGATATTTCGGAATCTTTTCTTGTCAAATAAGACACAGCTGGTGAACTCCAGCTCGCCATCGTGGCCATTCCAATTTCTGTCAGGCAACCTTAAAATATGAATAAAAGAAGTCAACTCTAAAGACTTTTAAAAGATTTCAAGAGGTTTCACGAGCTTTCATAAGATTTTAATAACTTTTACAAGTTTTAAAACTATGTACATCAATTTCATATTTGTGATAAAGGATAATTTCGATCATTTATTGCGATAATTTCACTTGAATTAATTTTAAAAAGTTTAAAACTTATTTGATGAGACATTAATTATTATCTACTTACCAGAAATTGCTGCAGAATATTGTAAAAGAAAGATTTTCTTTTTTTGGGTCATTTTTGTTACCTTCCAGAGTTGTTATATATACTTAAATATAATAAGAAATTAATACTATGTTATGTTTACATTCACTTTTGTTACTGCCTTTTTATTAAATATAGGAATGATGATTCCAATAAATCTGCATTTTGTGGTGATGGGAGAAATGCTTTTGATAGCTAAAATCGTGTAATCATGCATTTATATAAAGATAAATATTATCAACATCAACTGATACCGTACTTATCTTGAATGGATTCAAATAGCATTAAAACTTTCAGACTAGTTAATAAATAAAAATGGACTAAAAATATTCTTTTTCTATATATTAATCTAAACTAAACTATTTTAATTATTATCTTTAGAAAATGTTGTATAATATAATACAATTGTCCATGATTCAATACATATATTTTCGAAGATCTATAACTTCAATTTTCTCGATTTGCTTGCTATAGCAATAATTAATAGATTTGTTCATTTCCGTACAGTTTCATAGATTTCAATTTCGTAGAAAATTTCATCTCATCGTTTATATTTATAAATAAAATGTATTAATATTAGATTATTTTATTTTTTTACGACACAAGAAAACCTTTTACTTTCTGACGCTTTGAACTTTGATAATTTTAAGACTTACGCAGATGAAAACGAAAATTTTCAAAATTACAAATAACCGTAACTTCTGTACCTTTCAATTAAATATATTAATTAAACACACGGTTATTTTCAATATATTCCAAGAATAAAAATTATCCGGATGTACTTTTATAATTTCAGTCAAATTGATTTTTCGACCATAAATTCTAAAATAATCAAAATTCGAAGCTGATGTGAGAAAGTAAAAGGTTTCTTGTGTCGAAAAAAAATTAAATAATCTAATATTAATACATTTTATTTAAAAATATGGACGATGAGATCATGGAAGATTTATCTCAAGAGGCAATAAGAACATAGATTTATCTTTATAAATATTAGGTTTAGAGAAAAATATTTTTAACAAAAATGATAGAATTAAAAAAAAACATCTTTTATATCTTATAAATTTTCCTGAAAAACCTTTATTTTTCAAGAAAAAAGAAAAAACAAATGTTGGTGAAAGTTGAAACATTTGTCGATGCTGATGGGATATTAGTTGGGCATGAGCTTATAAATAACTTTGATGGTAAATCCTAATTTGAAGAATTTATGGGTTAGTTGGAAGTTTATGTGCAAAATTCCCAAATTAATACTTTCGTATCGGTCGAATCCGTCCTCTTGTAAATTTCTTTTAAGAAGCTTTTGGCTTAACGTTCCCCGGCCTATTCTAAATTCTAATATAATGGTCAGGAGTAGTGGATCCTATCCCCACTCCAGCATAAGCTCATCCTAATTGTTGGAAAATGCAGTATATAAATTGGGAAATTCTTCCATTACCTTCAGTTATCTTCAGTCCTTTCTGAAATATAGTCGAAGTTTACTAAATTTACAAAATAATTTTTGTGCGTGATATACTTATAACTATAACACTAAACTAAAGACAGTTTTGCTAAATTTTGGTGTTCTTGCAAAGTTATTGTAATTGTTTAAAATAGTTCCTGAAAGTGCACGCTGATTCTACACCTGTGAATAACAAGAAATGGAGGTTAGTAATTAATTCAATTTATAAATATTTGTTCCAATCGTACCATTTTTTTATTATAATATCATTCAAAATCATACTCTCTCTAATACAGTGACCCTACTAATTCAGTGTGCCCTAATAAAGTGTGTCTCTAATACAGTGTTTTAATATATTTTACTGTTTGCAACGAAATGCATTTTAAAATTAGGAAAGATTTAGAATTAGTCTTCACTTTAAGAGGGCTGTGTACAGGACCTTTTTTGTAAGCATTTGGCTATATCGTTTTTTCTCAGAAAGTTTACTATAAAATTAACTTATTTGGTATGCTTGGATTCACAAAAGAATAATAAATATAACCATCTTTTATTTTCTTCATAAATAATTAAATGTGGAAAATTTTGAGTATTCGCTATTTTCACCCGATATGTTTGGTTTTGACGTATAGTAAACTCCTCAATGTCCTGTTTCATTATCAACATCTCAGTTTTATTACATAATTTCAAAGTAGGAATACCAATGTAAGATTGGTATTAATGAGTTATTACTACTACCATACATCGTTGTCCCATAAATGTCTAATTATATTAAAATATTTTGATTGAGAGAGAGAAAATAGAAATCCCAACCAGGGCCTGGTCAGAACCCTATGTCAAATGAGGCTAAGTATAGGGCAATTTATGAACGGGTGATGTGAAACCTTGTAATATAAAATTTTTTTTGTATGCGGTTTTTTGTTTAAATTTGTACAATTTAAAACTTTTTCCCTGAAAATATAGAAACTTTTCATTGCACACTTATTCATTTCGGACTGCACACTTTGAAATTTGGACTACACAAAGTGTGCGGACTACACACACATTTAGGCCCTGAACCGTTTAAAAGATGTTCATAATCTCCCCGGATATATGTTAATTTAATATCGAATGCACCCTTTTAAATATCTTAATACTCTTTTCAAACATTGCCACAATTCTTTATTATTTTTTTTGAAAATCTACTTAGAATAATTTACTACAATACTTAAATGAGGCCGAGTGCATATAGTGAATTTTAATATACAGTAGCATGTTGAATTTAATATAATTTCATAGTACAAAGTATTTTAATTTTAAATCAGTGCATACCTGTTTTGAATTTTCATATGTACCATTATAAAATTCATATACATAGTACATATGTTTCAATTTAATATACGAAGTATATTAAATTTAATGTGTGATCTCTTGTATATTAAAACTCATGCAAACATTTCTAACAGTGATATACCTTTACAATCAGCCATATTAAATTTATCAAGAATTTTCTTTATATACGCACTCTGATCTCTATATCTCTAAAGTTATTCTGTTTTCATTTCTAACAATCCTAATTCCAAGAAAAAGTTTTATCTCATTTAAGTCTATGTCATGCGAATTGATTCTTTATTAGCTGTAGCAATTACCAAATCATCCACATAGAGAACTACAATGTATATATTTTTAGAAACATCTCCTTTGTCCAAAATATAAATACATCGATCTCTTACAGATGAATTTCGGAAACCTCTGTTAATTAGAGTTTGCTCAAATATTTCAAACCAACATTTAGCCGATTATTTTAATCCATATATGGCTTTATTTAATTTGCAAACTTCATTATCATTACATTTTATCCCTTCAGGTACTTTCATGTAAATTTCTTCTTTTAATATGCCATTAAGAAAATCAATGTTGACATACATATGATGAACCATTAAATTAAATTGATTAGCAAAAGCTAATATAAATCTGAAACTTGAAATTCTTGCGACTGGCGCAAAAGTTTCATTGTAATCTATTAAATACTCTTGACTGAAACCACGAGCAACTACGCGAGCTTTGTATTTGAATGGATTTCCAAATTCATCGTTCTTAATTGTAAATATCCATTTACAGTTAATAATATTTCTATTTTCCGGCTTCTTTACTAAAGTCTAAGTGTTATTAATTAAAAGTGAATCTATTTCATTTTTAATAGCATTTTCCCACACTACTCTATATCATCTCTATTTTTAATTTCATGAAATGAAGTAGGTGTTTTATAAACAAGTGATTGAGCGCATAAAATATAATCATATCTGGGATAATTTCTTCATTATTAGATACCAGAAAACGATTTTTAATCCTTTCACTGTTTCTTAACTCAGGAAATTCTTCTACATCGCAGATTGTTTATCTTGAGATTTTGATTTTGTGTGCAATTGTATATCTGTTTCAATTACAGATTTCTCAACCTCAGTACCTAATTTGGCAATTTTATTATATCTAATTTCAATACTAGATTCAAATTTATCTGATTTATTATTATCAGATTTTTGAGACTTTTCTACTATGATTTTAAAATAATGTCAGATGCATCAGTTTTATTATCTTTGGAGCTTTCTAAATTAACTCCTTCAGATCTAATCACAGGCCTTGAAACCTTAAAATTTGTCTCATCAACAATAACATCTCTTACCACACTAAACTTTTCAGAGTTTCCACTTTTCACACTTTATAACCGTTTGGTTCATACCCTACTAATATTCCCTTCCAGGATTTTTCATCAAATTTTGTCTTCCTGGTGTTATTATGAATATAAACCGTTGAACCAAAAACTTTTAAATATTTTAATTGTGCTAATTTTTAAACTGCTTCACCCAAAAACTATTTTTCTAAATTTGCACCAAAAATAATTGCACGAGCTTTTTCCGTTATAGTTCTGTTCATATACGCTCATCTGATATACCATTTAACTGTGGGGTTTGTGGAACTGTCAAGTGGTAACTGATCCCTTTTTGCACACAAAATTCTTTCATCTCATTTGATAAATATTCCCTTCCATTATCACAGTACAAATGACCAATTTTTAAATTAAAATGAGTCTCACTTTTTGCAAAGAAATCTTGAAATGCTTTGAAAACATCAGATTTATATGTAATTAAACATGTAACGCAATAATGAGTAAATATTCATCAACAAAGATCACAAAATAGTTTTTATTATTGATAGTTGAAAGAGTGTTTGGACCATAAACATCTGTATGAATGATAAACAACGGACGTTTTACATAAATTTTGTCCTTAGCCTTTTTAAAAGGTAATCGTGCTTGTTTACCATTAATACAAGCCTCACATAAATTGTTATCTAGAATAACATGTTCAATTTCGCTCATATTTATTATTTGCTTATTTTTTAATTCTGCAAATTTTGATTTTCCAATGTGACCTAACCGTTGGTGCCACAACTCATAATTATTTAAAACAATATTATTTGCCTGTATTTTTACTTTTATTGTTTGATTCTTAACAACAAAATCGACACCAATTAAATTGTTCAATGGCTTACCTTTCATCAGGACCTTACCATTTTTCGTTACCTTTGTTACGTCCTGCCTAAGATTTTGTTATGTGTTTGTTAAAAAATAGTGGCAACAGACTCTATTTCTACTTAAAACTATTCCCCCGTTTTACTCTACAACTTAATGTAAAAGTGGGAACGAGGACAAGCCAATGAAATAAATATGTTTATTAATTATATAAATTTATTCTTGAATAAATCAGTTAAATTTTACAGGAAGTGTTCAAATTTGACCCTTAACAA
>JAUESI010000027.1:302229-320576 GCA_032275145.1 Synergus laeviventris | reverse complement strand
TCTATCTTTAATCTAATCATCTCTATCCTTTTGTATCCTTTTGAAAATCTTCTAGAAAACCCATCCTTTTCAATCCATTTCTTTTTATCCTTTTCTATCCTTTTTCGAATCATTCGAATCTTACCATTTAATACTACGATTATCCTTTTCGATCTCTATCAGACTATCTATATCCATCCTTGTTTTGATGTATATTGTATGATGTATGATGTATATAACCAAGTCTATCCATTTCATTCTTTACCTTTCTATCCATGTTTCTCCTTCTTGAATCATTTCAATCCTTTTCTATCTCTCTTGAAGGGCATTACCAAGTCTATTCTTTTCAATGGCTACATTTCTAACCACGTGTATCCTTAATCCAATTATCTAAATTTGTTTCTAGCCTTTTTACAATCTACTAGGATGCCTATCCTTTTCATTCCATACCTTCTTATCCATGTCTATCCTTTAACTAATTATCTCTATCCTTTTCGATCCATTTTAAAATCTACTAGAAAGCCTATACTTTTAATTCCATACCTTCCTATCCATGTCTATCCTTTATCTACCATAATTCTCTATCCCTTTCTATCCTTTTTACAATATATTATAAAATCTATCATTCTCCATCCATACCATTTTATTCATATCCATCCTTATAAAATAATTTAAATCCTTTTCTATCTCTCTTAAACTATATCTATTCTTAATCTTATCATCCCTATCCTTTTCTATCTCTCTCGAAGTATATTACCAATTTTACCAATTCTATCCATTTCAATCTGTACCTTTCAATCCATGTCTATCTTTAATCTAATCATCTCTATTATTTTTTGTCTGTTTTGAAGTACCCTGTTGGAAGTAAAAAGATAGAAAGTCTATCTATCCAAAAATGTATCCAAATTTATAACCACTTTCGTTTTGAATCTCGGTCTTTCTACCTTTCTGTATCCTTCATCATTCGCAAATAATTTCCTACCCTCAAGTTCTCCATACCTATCCTTAATCTAATCATCTCTATCCTTTTCTATCCTTTCTACAATCTGCTAGGAAGCCTATTCTTTTCAATCCAATCCTATCTTTCTTTATCCTTCATCTATTTTCGCCAATAATTTCCTACCATTTATCCACACTAATTTTTTCTTATTCTAAGCGTATCCACACGAATCTTTCTTCGTCCCATTTGCAACCGCGCCTCTTTTTCTGCCATCTTTTTCAACCCCAACTATCCTATCCATATCTATCCTTTGTCTAATGATTTGAATCCTTTCCTATTTCTTTTACAATATAATACCATGTTTATCCTTTTCAATCTGTACAATTCTATCCATATATCTATCCTTTTATAGTCATTTTAATCTTTTTCTATCTCTCTTGAAGAGCATTACCAAGTCTATCCTTTTCAATCACTACATTTCTATAACCACTTCTATCCTTAATCTAATTATCTTAATCCTTTTCTATCCTTTTTACAATCTACTACGAAGCCTATTCTTTTTAATCCATACCTTTCTATCGACATATATCTATGAGATAGAGAAGAGCGGATTAAAAGAGATCCATTTTAGATAAAAAAATCTAATGATTAAAAGAGTAGTAGAATAGGAGTAGGAATAGGATAAGATAGAGAAAAAAGAGGTCTATGAGAGGTAGGTTAATGTTTATACTGACGAAGGGATTGAAAGGGATAGAGATGAGTAGATGAGAAAAATTTGAAAGTTAATAAGTTTAACGAAGGATAGCAAAAGATTGAATATGAGAGAGATAGAAAGATATTCAAATTTTTCTTTGGAAGAGATAGACAGATGGAAAAAGATACAAAAAATGGATGGAAGTGATTTACATGTCTCTCCTTTTCCATCTTTTTATTTCCAAAAGGGTGTATTCGAATTCGTACACAGGAAAGAGAGATAAAAGTTAAGAATGTAAATAGTAAATTAAACAATATTTAGAATGAAACATTTTTATTAAAAAAATTGGTGAATTATTTGTGAATTATCGGTTTATCTGAGATTTTTTTTTTCGAGAGATTAAAAGCATTTCTATCATCCACATGCAAATCGAGATGCCTGACATGCAGTTGATGAAGGCGATTCCAAGAATGTAACTTCCGGTGGAGTCTCTGATAAAACCTGGAAGAGGGTCAATGGGTGAGTAAGAAGAAGCGAAAGGGATTTAAAAAGTAAGTCACA
Organism: Synergus laeviventris; assembly: GCA_032275145.1. NCBI lineage: Eukaryota > Metazoa > Arthropoda > Insecta > Hymenoptera > Cynipidae > Synergus > Synergus laeviventris. The sequence continues at coordinate 318,402 of JAUESI010000027.1, read as the reverse complement.
TAGTGCTCTGGGAATGTTGATATTCTTAATCCTGAGAACCTGATCCTTTTAGAATTATTCATGAAACAAGGCTGTCTTAAAAAAATACTTTAAACTTCGAATTAAATGGAGAAATTACAGAATTAAAATAATAAAAGATTCATCAGCCATTCTGAGTTAATTTAGAAACTGAAAATCAACATTACTATTAGCAATAAAAAGAAATATTTACTTATCGAAAAACGGTAAAGAAGAGATCGTGCCTTACCGAACAATGGTAAATAAGAAGATGCGGCATACCGACGCATGAGATATAGAATATCTTTTTTACCAACAATAGACAATAGATACCTTCTTCTTTACCGACATAAGGTAGCATCACATTTTCTTCTTTATCTACCGCTTTCTGCATTATGATTATTTTTATTGAGAATTATATAATAGAACAAACCTATAATAGGTCCAGCCCCCATTGAGAGGAAGCCAACCAAAATTTGCTGAAGACTACTGGCAGAAGGAAGTCTTTCCAAGGGAACATAGTTTGGTATCACTAAAGTTGAATAAACTGATCGAATTCCCTTTGCAATTCCCAACAAAATTATTACCAACAGTAAGGAAACGAAATTACTGGTGGCCATTAGACCTAAAAAAATGAACTATTGTTGAATCAAAAATTAATAAAATCTAGTTTAATAAAAAATATTAATTTTTTTAAAGTACATGTTCTGCCGATGATTAGAAGCACTAAACTGAAGAGATACATCGTTCTAGGAGATTTTCTGAGTCGGTCTCCAATAAAGGGACTAATTCCTCTCAGGAGAAGATCCATAGAGCCCAAAAGACTCATCACTATTGATATATTCTTTGACGTTAACTTCATATCATTTAGAATGAAGGGCAACAACGTGGAGAAATTAGTTTCAGCAAAGACAGCGAGAGACATTCCCAGTGTTATGTTAACGAAAATAAAGTCCCGGAGTAGGTCGAAACCAAAAATATAAACTATCTTCTGAAGTCTAGTCTTCTTTTTTCTACAAAAATTAAAGAAATTATGAACTGATGATAAATGAGAAAGCTATTTTACCAGTTGTCGGTAAGTCAGAAAGTTGCTTTTCCGACAGTTTTTAATGATTAATCTGGGTAATAATAACCCTTATGCAATTCTTAAATAATGTTTATTTTATTTAAATAAATAACCGGTAGCCTCACCCTACTTTTAATTCCATATTCTCGACTTTCGAGCTGCTCTCTGGTACGAAAAATGTTCCACATTTTTGGCAAGTCATTTCCTCTATATGATTTATTCCATTCACATTTGTCAAAACATTTAAAGATATATCTTTTTTATCATCTAAAGATTTAGTTTCCTCAAATACGTTGCAACTGCTACCCAAATTGACAGTTTGCACTACAATAAAATTAAAAATTAAAAATAGGATTGTATTATTATTATCACAAATTATACTACATACGAGTACATTTTTTTAAATATTAACATTTACCAAGATCCAACACTGGCAATTCATAAACACTTTCTTTTCTCGTATTTGAATTCAAATTCTTATGTTCTCGATCTTCAGAACATTCGGGACAAATTTCTTGAAGCAGACTTGTGGATTCTGAATAAAATGCAATTATTCTCATTACATAGATTTTGATTGATTAATACATTAAAATAATTTAATTTCATAATTTTTTAATCAAATATTTACGTGTTTCAAGAACTTCGCCTTTTTTGAAATCAATTATTTCTTTTCGAGCGTGCCATTTAACTGGATGAAGCAACAATGCACCAATTAAGGCGTGTAAACTACAACCTCCAAGAATTATCATCGTACCCTATAAATTAAAAAACAATTTTATCAAGAAAATTAAATTCTATCGAATGAAAATTGTTGATCACTATTACAAAATACTTCATGGCAAAGCTAAACAGATAATTAAAAATACGTAATTGCTAATTACTCTGTAAATATTAGAAATTCAAAACTGTCATTTTCATTAAGGAAGAAGGAGACAGTGATTCGAAATTACTGCGTGGATTTAAATCGACCAGTTGAAAGACCTCATTGTAGCGTATAGAAACGTGACCTGATTTAATTAATATTTTCGTTACCAAGCTCATTATAAATATACGTCTAGAACCATTTCGAAATTACTCACTAATTTTAATTTTAATTATATCTTAGAGGAAATAATTCAACTTTTGATTTTTATATATATATATATATATATATATATATAAATATATGGTATATATAGTTAAATTTAGAGATATTTATTTCCTTTACTGGTTAGTGAAAGGCTTAGAGTATAAATTATGATTTATATAATTTTGTTAAACGTACCGGAGCTGCATAAACATAAAGCAAAAATTGAATTAATTGAGGAAATAATATGGGACCAATTCCTGTTAATGTCATAGCTATTGCCATGGCTCGACCTCTTTTTTCCAAAAAGTAGGTGTTTAGTGCTATCAAAAATGACGACATAGCTATTCCCATTCCTAATGCTGAAATATAAATATATTTTTGAAGATAATAATAATTTTTTTTTAAATATTCATTCCGTAATAAAAATCTTACAAGTGATCATTCCATAGGTGATAATAAATTGTACAAAAGTTGAAGCAAAAGCAGTCAAAATAACCCCAGAGGTGAAAACCAAAGTTCCCAAAATCGCTGTTTTTCTAAATCCAAAAATAGTTATCAAGGGACCATTAAAAATCCCCAATATCATTCCAAAAAATGAGTTGCAGTTTACTATTGTTGTAACTTGAGTTGCAGAGAATTCAAGGTTCTTGAATCTTTCTTTATAAATTAAACCAAATCCCTGCAAGATTGGAATCGATAACATCTGGAAAAATACATTAAAAATACATTATTATTAATTAATTAATTCTCTCTATTTTCACCCATCCCTTTTTAGTTAGTAATTAATTAAAACTTTATATTTACTCACGTTGTTCATAGCTGTTGCCATAACAACCATCCATCCCCACCCCCCATCGGGGGCAATCGATCCATTTGCCATCAGTAGAGATTTTTCTATTCTTCAAAAATTCCAAATTTCGACAAAAAGAGTAAAGTTGCTGAATTTCGTAGTCATATTGGACTCTTAAAAATATGGTTTATTTCGCTAATTGAGTATTTTTAATAGTTAGCGGCTGACCTGTTGTTCTATAATATTATTTATTATAAAAAAATAGTAATGTAAGTGATAAAAATAATTACAATAAGTTTTATTTAAGAGAAAACATTTTGTCAATGTGTTTCATGTTTTGAATCATCAGCGTAAAAATATAGATGAGCTGCGAAGACAAAGAGTAAACAGAGGAAAGCACTCGAGAGAATACAACATACCATATAGTTTATCCAAACAAAGTGAAGAATTATTATCACGTCTATGATAAGAATAACACACTGCACTTATTTTTTCACTTTATCATATTGGAGGTAATTTTGTAAAAGTTATTAAACAGCTATTTTGACGTTTTACACATAACTGAAAAATGTCGACGACTGGCGATGATACGCCTCTATACACTGGCACGTAAAAGTTGATAAGGAACTGACTAATCTTCTCCTTATCAGCTTCTATCGGTCATGGACGCTTGATTTGTAACAATCATTCTAATATACCTCAATAATTAGCTATACCTATTTGATTTGGAATTATATATTTACAGGTTTTTAAGAAAAGGTAAAAGGAGTAATTATAAAGGAGTAATTATAGGAAATTATTAAATTATTTCCTAGGAAATCTTTTGGCCATCCAAAGATTGGTCCCACACAAACAAAAACAATACCACTTGCGACCAATTGAAGGCCGGAAGCTGCTGCTAATCTAGATAAGGAAACATGAGCTCGTCAATCCCATAAAAACCACATGCATGGATCTTCCAATACCCAATAAAACTGCAACTGCTATGGAGATTCCATAACTGTGGACGTGAGCCAGGTTTCCACTAATTCCTAACAAGAAAAATACCTCGTGAAAATATGACAATAGAATGTCCTAGTTTTGGAATTATCATTATTTTAATAAATGAATTGAACAGCAATTGGACTTTATATTCATAGAAACTCGTGGTTCTAATCTGCTAATGAACTTTCTTAAATTTTCCTATAAATAAGTTATTTATTTAATCTCCTTGATAAGATTTCTTGATTTGACATTCCTCAGAAACTGCCATATCAGAAATTGTTAACTTTTCAATTTACGTAGAGATTCTTCTTTTCTTATCTTCACACTCTTTAGTCAATCTGAACAATTGATTTAAAATATTGATGAATTATGATGAAAACCTCCGCTCAAGTTTCCCAAAGTGGGTCGCCTACTTAATTTTAAAGAAGGTCGTTTGTTCACTGTAGAATCTTCCCTCTTGAAGGTTTTATTGGCAACCAATGTAGCATTAGAATTTAGAATCTTCTCAAACAGAAAAACCTCAACTCATATCAATTCGAGCAACACAAATTATATTTCTCGAAAGATAATTTATTAATTATCGAAAAACATACTTTACACACTATTCATTAAAAAATTTTAAAAATATTAATCTATCTTTACATAACATAATTATAGATTAGAACAAAGTATACATTTTCCACATACATACAGGGTTTTTCCTCTTGTTATGCATTCTTTTTCATGTTATTATTATCATAGTTTGACTATAAGTATTGTATTTCTAAGACTTAAGTACATATTAAACAATGAAGGTTAAATATCACTTTAAGTATTTTGTTCATTTGCCAGTAATAATTGGCTAAGTATAAATCGATATAAATCATTTGCCTAAGTACAATCATGTTTAATATAGATACTCTATAATTCATTAAGACATTCCTCATTTTCCCAATCAAAAAAAAAAACAAAAAAGAAAAAAAAAAGAGATCAGTTTCTACTACTGAGGATCTTGACTATTAATATTTTTTCTCCTTCGAGATTTTGTGTACCATGTTTCGATGGTCCAAGAAATGGCAACCAAGTACGTGAAAATATTTAAGCAATGAAGAGTGATTGCATAATTCCCTAAGGAATCTCTGAGCCATCCAACTATTGGTCCAAAACAAACAAAGACTATACCACTTGTGACCAATTGAAGCCCAGAAGCTGCAGGTAATCTGGATAGTGGAACATGAGTTGGAATCACCAGTGCCATAAAAATTGTCCTCATAGCTTTTCCAACTCCCATAAAAACTGCCACTGCTATTGAGACTTCGAAACTGTGGATGTGAGCTAAAACTGTGTATAATACATGCATTTTTAGCTTCATTTAATTAGGATTGTTAGGAGGATCAAAGATTTTCATTACCTAATCGACCAGCAGCCAATCCAATGACTCCTAGTAAAAATAATGATCGGTTTTCCCATCCAATGAAGGTCGCAATAAAGGGTATAAGAATTCTTGTGACCACATCCACACCACCAAGAACAGACATAAAAGTTGCAACCTGCAACCTTTTGAAGCCATAATCCCCAAGTATAAATGGAGTCAGAAGAGCGAAGTTTAATTCTGTAAAGTTGGCAAATGTGATACCCAACATCAGATTCACATAAATTGGGTCTCGAAGTAGGTCTAGGTCAAAGAATATGACTACAGCATGTCCAATCCGTTTTAGCCAGTAACATACATTTTTCTTCTAAAAATATTAAAGTAGTTGGTTAAAGTAATTAATTGATTTCTTAATTATTAAATCTAATCTTTCTTATCACCTCTACGGGATCATCTATCTTGACTGCAGATTCTTCTAGACCATTAGCAACAAGCGTTACAGAATTTGTAGCTGCCGGTTCGACATTTTTAATACTGGCTTTTTCAGTGCCTCCATTTTCGTTTATCTCGTTGAGAGCGACTAAAGAATTACCCAAAGTGTGGGAGACTTTCCTTTTCCTATTATCAGTCTCATTTGTCAATCTGAAAAATAATTAACCAACAATAAGCAAGTTGCATAAGAACATTTCAGGCCTTTATCTATATCCTTTATCTATACCTGTTTCCAGAAGAACTCAAGCCTGCCAAACTGGGTTGTCTGCTCAAATTAAGAGAAGGTAATCTGTTCCTCATAGAATGTTCCTTCTTGCATGTCCTGTTGGATGCCAGGGAAGAATTCGAAGCATTAAGCTTGGTAGACCTGTGATCCGAACAATGTTATCCCCTCGTAATTTATGTTATCAACCTATAAGAGGGTATGTACGACTTTGTAATCACCCACCAACAACAAAATATTTTTTAAGAAAGGACAACCCCGTTTTCGATTAAAGAAGAACTAGATGATTTAAAGATTTCTTATTTTAAAAAAATATGTACAGTACCAAGCCTTCATCCTTAAATAATTTTAGGAGAACTTCATCTACTTACCAACCATCGTTTGCACTTGACATCATGGGGGTTCCAGGCCCTATAACATCTATTCCGGAAGCACCATTTTCTTCATCATCATAGTACAAATATTGACTCCCAAATACTTCTTTCGCAGAAAGAGGTTCTGCACCAAGAGACATTTTTCTCGTACGAATGACGTTTTCAAAGGATTTGCTGTGATCTTCATTCAGAAGTTTTTTGTTTGCCTCGTTGTTCAAATTCTCTGACTGAAATTATACAGTTTAAAAAGAAACCAAGAAAAGAAAAAAAGTTGCGGATGTTTAGAGAAGTTAATCCTTTACCTTTTCATCACTTTCTTCCACCTTTCCATCTTCTGGATCTTTCTCAACCTTCCTTTTAACATGCCAGGAAACAGGTTGAAAGAAGAGGGAACAGACGACAGCATTAAAAGCAACTCCTCCATATATAAGGACTGTTCCTGACATTCCATAAATCGGCATCAATTGAGTGATGATCTAAAACAGAGAAAGAAGATTTTAAACAACCTCTGCCTTGTTTGTCGCATCTTCTGCTCTTTTCCACATTTTATTATTGAAATTACCAGAGGCATGACGATTGGTCCCATTCCTGTGCAAGTCCAGGTGAGTCCAGTAGCAATTCTCCTTTTTTCCTTGAAGTAGGTGTTGAGAGTCAGTGAATTAGCTGACATTGTCAACCCAATTCCAATACCTTGGAGGGAACGATGTTTGCGACTACTAGATCAGATTTGCATTTATCCGCATTTTACTTACCAAAATGATCCCTCAGAAAATAATCCCTAATGATTTTTTTCTGACTGATCAAAGTTTGGAATACGTACCATACAGAATTGAGAAGGAAATTAGAAATCCGGTGAAACTGTTCACTATGGAAAGAGTCGTAATTGAGCAGGCACAAATTAATCCCCCAACAATTCCAATCTTTCTTGTACTGAATCTCCTAAAAATGGGACCATTCGCCAAACCTAAAAATTAACAATTCTAAATTAAAATTTGTATTCAAGATAAATTATCAGTCATCCAATGAAGTAACACACCAGGCCAGGAATCTTAACTACCTAACGGTCTTAAATGAAAAAAAAATTTCTTTGCAAAAACCTATATTATTATAGGTAATATATAAGTGGAAGTTGCTTCACATAGCTAGAAGACATGTACTTATCTCTTCGTGTCAGTCGGTGCATGTTTCTAATAAATTGATAGTGAATAAAAAATATCTTATATTGATATAAACAGTTACTAGAAATAAATATGCAATCGAGGACAAGTCTCTATTTAAAAGGTTCGAGGTATAGGTACTCTATATATATATATAAATAAACATAAGCTTTTTTGCTTTATTCATTCATTATACAATTTTCAATCATATGGTATTTACTATTATTCATCAATTAAAGCATATCTGATCATTAATATCAACAATTAAGTCACAGCAACAAATCATTCTTTTGCATATCTTGATATTGTGTGGAATTATTAATTAATAATCCACTGGAGGTAGGGTGACGTAAAAACGGATAATTATTTCATTATTTGAATTGAAATAAATTATATCATATTAAATATATTATTTACCTATGAATGCAGTTGTTGCATTATTTATATTCATCAGTGTTGTTGTTTCAGAAGATGTAATTCCCATATCCTGCAATCTTTCCTTGAAGATCAATCCAAATGATTGCATTAATGGAAAAATACAAAACTGTAAGATAAATAAGGTCAATTGAAATATTGGAAGTAAATTATCATTCTACACAGAAACAAAGACTCTTTCAGTCATACAGAATTGTTTATTTTAAGAGCTTGATTAAATCATTAAATAAAAATAGTTGTATGTATATCTTTGCCAAATATTTATGAAATAAATGTTTATATAGGGAATGATTAGAAGTCATGCCCTACTTCCATATTATCAGATAAAATATAGGAGTTAGTTTATCTAAATATGTACTATCTGCTTTTTCCTCGAAAAAAAGATTCATCGTTGTGTCTTTGTTTTCGTTAAGAACACGTGATTCGAGATATTATGCAAGCAGCATGGCAGCAATTTTAGCTCATCGACGAATACTAATGAACACATGCGAGAATTCTAGTTATAATATTTTTCTATATGAAAACTTAATTTTTATCTCTACAATTTGAATTTTTATTTTATTAAAATTGATCTGGATTAAAAAGATATTTTAGAATATTTCTTAGATTTTTTTATTAATGAAAAATTAATTATTTGTAAATATATGGTATATTTTATTTAGTTTATTTTATTACTCACGTTGGAAAATCCGGCAGCCACAGCAATTATCCATCCCCATCCTCCATCAGGTGCCACAAAAGTATCCTTAATTTTTGTTTTCTCCTTACTCTTCTTTTGCTTCCCTTTTTCAATCACTTTTGGCTCAACACTTTTTGATTTTAATTTTTCTTTATCTTCATTTTCCCCTTTTCTGGACATTTTTGCAGGAAGTAGTGATCGTTTTCTGGAACAACGCACGATGTTTGAAAGACACTCAAGTTCTGTGACAAATACATGTTCTTCTTATAGACTCGTGAACCTCGCTTCGTTCCATTTCTCGCTACGAGAGTTAACCGAGAGTCAAGGCTACTATATATATTAAGTATACTAAATAAACCCGATTTGGCCAGTTACCAGGATACAAAAACTCAATATATTTCATTAAATCAATTTTTTTATTGAAGAAAGAATTTCATTTTTATTTAATTCATGTTTATATGTTGTGAGAAATGTGTTCTGTTTTTTGAAGAAGGAAAAGAAGAAATAAAGAGGAAGGTTGGAACAGATTGTAATGAGGAAAACGAAAGAAGAGTATAAACAGAAAAAATATAAAAAGAATGGAAAATACAGATTGAAATTTAATTTGTATAATTAGCATACAAATAAATGGAAACGAATATGCGTCAACATTTGAAAAAAATATCACAAATCAAAAAATTTGAATAAAAATGTGATTTTTAAATGCAAGATTCATGAAGAGGCACACCTACTTTAAACAAAAAATCGTCCCTGAGAATTAATAATTAACTTTCGTTTATAGAAGGTGTGTGCTTCAGAATAATACTTTGATAAACAATTCTTTTTCTTTGTTTCTTATCTTATTTTTTATGAAAGGTAAAACAAAAATCTTGAGAATACATTTTTCGAAATCTATTTTTAATCTTTCAATTCAAATAATGATTTTTTGTAATATGAGATTTACAAACTTTATTATTTTTTTTTCTTTTACTTACCTTTTGCAACTTTACTTTACTTACTTTTTGTAAATATTTAAAAAATTGGAATATATTGACAATTTACTAATTTTGTATGCATAGCTCAAAGATGTACTATGCATAAAAGTCAATAAATTGCAATGCGAATGTTATATACTCATGAAATCTTATCTAATCAAACGTCCGATTAAGAAATATTCTCGCATAGTCATTGGTAATTTTAGAGTCAAAAATTTAGTTACATTTTTTTTCAATGAGATAGAAAGTTCTTTGAAAGTTAGAATTAATTTTTAATTTAAAAAATGGCTACCCGTCAACAATTGAAATCAATAATTGATTTGAAAAGTTGCTTTCTCTACCTTGATGTAGGCAACCCAATATACTTCGAAGTAGATCTAAACTATTTCTTAACTTGTAAAATAAATACAATTTTGCTGGACATTTTGAGATGAGGCAAATATTTGTAAAAAAACAAATTTTTTGATTGAAATCACTAAACTGTATTTCAACACCAAATTTAACACTAACATAAGTAGAATTTTTATCACAAAATTATAAAAACTAAAATATTCAGTAAACAAGCGACTGAAGTTGATCCACGAATGGCAAAAACAGGATTTCAAGATCAGATCCTAATGACGAGAATTCGCAGGTTTTGAGGACATCGATGAAACATCTTCGAAAGTCAATGATCTCTCTGAAAAAAAAAGATAAATATAGTATGTATTGAAATGAAATCCAAACACATATAAAATATATATAAAAAACTGAACAGAACTTACTTAATATCAGTCAGAAAAGATGGTTGGGCAGTCTTAATCACATAAAAGGGGAAACTCCGGGGAGGGACACTAATTTTTGAATCTGTGAGTATCCAAGTATAATTTTTAAAAAATGTATTATTTTTTAAACATCCTCTCAGTTTTGGAATATTTATATTGAAGCATTTCGAGTCCACTGCATCCTTTACAGCTGAAAATAAGTATTAAACACATTGTTTACTCAATATACTTTAACAATAATCTACAATTTTCAATATATTTTTTTTAATTTAAATGACAGTATATCTCTTACCACTTTTCATTTTTTCACAAATTGATTGAACAATTTCTTCGGTTTCAGGAGTGGAAAAAATTCTTCGTTCTAAAGGCGAGTTTGAAAATTCTGCAGCTTGATATTGGATTTTTTTTTCCATGAGACAAGGTTTTGCAGCAACAATATAAGTGTCGACAGCAGAGTCAATGTCACAAAGACCGTTAAAATTTTTCTTTGTTACAGTATTTGATCTAATCATTTTTGTAAAACTTTTTTGCAAATTGAATTGCAATCTAGATTTCAGTAAGTCTTTGGCCTTTTGCAAAATTAGGAAAGCACTGGGACTCGAATTCTGATCACATTGTAATTTCATATTACCAAATATTCTGGACAAAGTCGTATCGATTATGTTTGATGAGCTGGATTCAAAATCTTTGGTCGAGCCCTTTGTAACAAACCCTAGAAAATAGTAGAAGGAAGAAATGATAAATAATAAATAAAAAGGAACTAGATTTTTAAATTGTTCAAATCTGTCTACAATATTTATACTTGAATGTCAAATGATTTTTTCTTAAACTTACCCAGTATTAGGATTGTAACAAGGCAACAGAAAAGCTTCATTTTTTTATCTTTTTTCCTATTTCTTTAACACAGACAAAAATATTTTCTTCTTAAAGAAAACGTCTTTTCGTAGCACGATTGTAGTTTGGAATGAAGAAATGTTAATGCCATTTAACACCAGCGGTCATTTTAATCGAGCTAGTGATCAGTCAATTGTGTTCAACCAATCATAAACTAGAGTCCACAAATAAATTTATTTCACTTAGAAAGCAATGACTTGCAAAAACAATTATTAAAAAGACTGATCGAATATTCGCATACAAAATTAAAACATAATACTCATTCAATTTTAATACTGATCTGGCAAACTTTAATACTATTAATTAATAACTACTTTAATATCATTTATCACAGACACAGCTATCTAGCATTCTACCAATTTTTTAATTAAAGGTTCTATAACTCATTCTCGAGTCTGAAAAGTTTTTTCTTCTTTCCGAAAGGAGCTTCACTTTCTTGTAACCAAATTCAATCCCCCAAATTAGGAATGATAAGCAAATAAGGCCACTCATGAGATGGATACAAATGTTGTAACCGTGAGTGACGTCCCTTACGTAACCTTTAAATTAAGAACATTTAACATTAATTAAAATTTTTTTTTTTTTTGCATTTTGTAGACAACTTTTATAAACTTACCAATTAGTGGACTAATGAAGATGACTAAAGTGCCCTTAAATATCATGAAAAGTCCAAAAGCGTGGGGCAGATTTTCCAAAGAGCAACATTCGGAAATTGTCAAATTTAGATTTACTATACTTGCACCACGTAGAAGTCCTATAGTTACCAAAGTTACTAATATAAATGTATAACTGGACCCTTCCGCAAAAACTGAAAAAAGATTTTTATAATTAAAATTTTATATTAAACGTTAAGATATCTAAAATAAAAATATTTGAATAAGAATGTTCTTTTACCTGAACGTCCGACTGCAATAAATAGCGATGATATCCAAAAAATGTATCTCTTTTTAAAACCAAGTTTTTCACAGATGTTTGGTAGCACGAGTCGAGACAAAACGTCCGTAAAGGCGGTAAGGGAGAGGCAAAAGGCGACATCCTTCTTCGTCATCCCTAAGAATTAAAAGGGCCCACAAAGAACCACAAGTAAAGTAAAGGCCAAGGTATTTTAGTCATAGAAAAAAATTCTCTATATATAAAGATTTATTGGGACAAATTGACGGCTCTTTCAGAAATTCAAGAATTCAAGTTAGAAGCCACAATATATCTACAAAGGAAGTTTTAGGGTCTAATAACTTTTACTTAAAAAGAAAGAAAATGAAAAATGTGTTTTTAAAAATGTTAAATCGACTGTTATGATTTTCATTCTTTTCTTTGAAATTTCATCCTTGTCAGCGATTTAGAAGAATTGTTGCTCGAAATCTAAAGATAATATTAATAATAATTGATAATAATATTTTACTACTCACCGATACTTGTCAGAAAGAAAGGAGTGAAGAGTTTGAAATTTGTGTCTGCTACGTAAAAAAGGCTGAGACCAATCATAATATTCAGAAAAATTATATCCGACAAAAGATCAAATCCTAAGAAATCTTTAATTTTTTTTATGAAAGAATTTCTGCCATTTCTAGTCTCAAACTGAGATTCAAATGGCAGATTTTTTTCCATTTGATCAAGTGTCTGAAGTGGTATCTCATCCCTTTTTAAAAGAGGTTCACTTTCTTTCGGCTCTTCCAATAGAATTGTAATTGTCGAGGAAGTGCTCGGTTTCAAATTTTCCGAATCCTGTAATTGAAAAATTTTCTGAAGACAATCTTAATTTTGGAGAATTTCAATTTTTAATTAAGAAATAATTCTTACCTTATCTACTTTGACTAATTTTCGGGGCACTGGTCTTAGAAGGCAAGCTCCAGCCAGTGCATTCAACGAGATTCCTCCAATTATCAGAGTTGCTCCACGGAATCCATATATTTGCAGGAAAAAGTGGACCAACTAAAAAATTAAAAACGAATTTAAAAAATCTAAGAATTGAAAAAAAAAATAAATAAATAATTGATATTTACCTGAGGCATTAGCATCATTCCCATGGTTGTTCCTGCCATAGAAAATCCCAGAGCTTGACCTCTTTTCTTGACGAAAAATCTGTTCATGGCCACAAAGGAAGATGCCAGTGCCAATCCAGTTCCAAACCCTACAATTATTTTTCATATGGATTAATTAATTTCGTTATTTTTTTAATTAGTTATAAAAAACAATTTTTTAATAACTAAAAAAAATTTTAATCTTACCTCCTACAATGCTGTAACTTATTATTATATAAGTCAAGCTATTTGCTTGGGAGGTTAAAATAAGGCCAATGCTATTTAACATTGACCCTATAAACGCAACCTTCCGGTGTGAATATCTTTTTAAAAGAAATCCAATAAATAGCCCTGAAAAAAAAATTCATGAAAAATATTTATTCATACAAGATTTAAATAAAAATGATGACATTTCAAAAATAATTATAATCTTTAGAAATTGCAATACATAAGGAAATTTCCGCCAGATAATTTTTGGTATCCTCATATCGGAAGGAGTTTTATCAAAATTTATCTTATCACTATTTTTTATTCGAATGAAAATAGAAAAGGAAAATTTATCTTATTGTGTAATTTAAGTTTCTGATGGATATGAAAATAATAACGTTGAAACTTACCTGAGAAATTTATATTAGCGTCGAGGATTCCCATTATCATTGAAACTCCGGTGGAATCAATTTTAAGGTCATTAAGTAGGTCGCCAAACAGTAATCCAAATGATGGATCCAGAGATCTTAGGGAAAACTGAAAATGCATTTTTCAGATTTAATTCATAGTTTGATTAGAGCTTACTGTAAATTTAATCTAATTCAAGCTCTAAGTGATATTACTAAATATAATAATATATTTTGCAAGTTAAAGAAAACTTAAATATCAATTTAATCAAATATAATTGAGGGGTTACGTGCAATAACCGGTTATAGAATCATTAGAATTCTAGCGCTCTGTTTCATTAGCCGCTGAGAGCTTGTAAAAAAATGTTTCAAATTTTAATTTTGAAAAAACGTACTTAAATAGGAAATTTTATCCCGCAGCTTTTTTTCTCTATAAAAAACATTTTAGCTCAAGTAGTTTTCGAAATAAATCGAAAAAACTGTTTTTTCACCAAATCAAAATTTAATTCTTCTTTTGACTTCAATTCGCGCTCAGTCACTCAATTTTGAAAATTTCGTAATAAAATTCACAGCGATTACGCTTTGTACTGTTTTTTGCGAAGTGGTGTAGGTTAAAGCTTCAAATTTTATATAGAAAAAAGAAAATAATTTTTTTGCATAACGTTGTAAAAATTTGACAGTGATACCTTCCAGCGTTTGGGGAGTCGAGCGAATTTCGAGCAAGCTGAAAGTTCCAGTGAGAAAGTTGTTCAAAAAAGAATAAAGAAGTTTTCTGGAAAATATTACTTTGATTTATTCAGTGGTTAAAAAACTATGATTAGTTTTACGATGAGCGCGGGTGGTGGTTGCATGTAGGCAAGATAGTCTCCGCTACGTAATCGTAGCAGCTCGTTTACAGAACACAATGAAAATTAAATAAGTACTAAAAAATGGTGTTTTCTTGTCAATATATTATATTTTACTTTTTAAACTTATTAAAAATAATGTTGGACATTTCTTAAATCAACCTTAAATCCTATCTAATAATTTCAGGAAGCGCCATATTGATGAAAAAAATTTCTGTGCGAGCGTTAGAAAAAATAAATTCTTAAAAAAACAATTATCTCAGTCAATTTTCAATATTTTTACTTAAAAATTTAACCTGCAACTCTCCAAATATAGCCCTTCAAGATGAAAAAAGCTGTAATAGTGCAGCTCGGAAAAAAGGTATTTATTTGGGGATCTGAAGTGGGCCAATGCAGAAAAAGTGGAATGAACGATTTTTAATGATTATTTTATTATTTACTTATTTTTGCCACTTGCTACAAGTATAGATCGAAAGCACAGATGTTCAAATAACTCTGGAGGGCGCCACAGAATTCAAATTCACAAAGGGGGCTTTGGTATAATCGCGCAAAAAAAATTATTTAAAATTATACAATTATTTTCCTTAATAAATTATTTTCCTAAAACTGTATTTAAATTTCGTAGCTACTTTATCTTTCAAAACTTTTTAAAATCACTTAAAATCTCTCGAAATCGCTTTAAATTTCTTACAACCACTTTAAATCTCTTGAAATCCCTTTAATTTAACATAAAATCACTTGAAATTTCTTGAAATACTTTAAGTTAAAAATTGTGTGAAAATTCTTGAAAATCCTTAAACTATTTTTGATTTTATTTACCCTTAACAAGAAAAACTGTACTTATTAAGGACACTTTTAAAAATCTTTGAAATTTAATTTGAAAGACTGATGCTTGTAAAGAATTTCAAGGCGCGTCTTTTTTCGTCTTGCAAAAATTTGCAGGTTTTCTACTTTTTGAGATAATTGGTAAAACTTGGATTTTTTTAAAAATGAACCATTCCTATCCTTTTTCACTTCAACTCGCGCTAATTTAGTCAATTTTCAGAATTTGTTGAATTTATTAATACTTAAGTACGTATTTAAGTCTTCTGCAACTATTTAAGAAAGAAAAACGAAAATATTGTAATAAACAAAATATTTGTTAATTTTTTTTTATAAATTGCCAAAATCTTAATTTTAACCTTCAAGCGCTTCGTTTAGCGATCGAATTTTAAGCTACGGGAAACTTCCAGTGAGAAAATTGTTCATTAGGGTTCCAAGAAGTTTTCTGGAAAGTTTTAGCTGAATTGGATTAATAGTTAAAAAATTATGAATGCTTTAAAATCCAAGCGGCAATCTTGACGCTGCCTAAAAACGTGCAGCGAATGATGTGAAGGTCAAATCAAATATACCAAAACAAAACAATGCACAACAGTACCTGCTCTTAGTTCTCTTCTATGAATTCTAA
>JAUESI010000027.1:289816-302129 GCA_032275145.1 Synergus laeviventris | reverse complement strand
TGTCTTTGATCATTCCCACGAGCGTTCTGAATTCCATTAATTACATTTTCAAGGAATTTTCCGGGTAGAGAACTTTTACCATTGGTAAAAATTTAGCGCGCGATTCAAAATAGAATTAAATTAATTGGATTTTGAATTGCGCTCCAAATTTCGACCAATGGCAGAATTTTTCCACCAGGAAACCAACGCGCGCTGTGCGCGCAGGCAGCTAATTTTGGGATATTGGGAATTCGGAGCTGAAACTGAATTACTGAAGTCTTCCTTGCATCCGGGATTCCGGGCATCCGGCTAGTTTGTACCGTTTGTACTCACGGCCTTTACGAAGACAAAAACTCTTTTCCCGGCAGTTTTCCTCAAATTATTCGAATTAATCAAGTGCAACGACTTTATTTGATAAGTCCTTAAGGATTTCTTCAGTAAAAACTACTTTGCGGTGATTTTTTTTCCTAATATCTATAGAAGCTGACTTCTGTGGATTCGGCGTTTTTAGGTTATATTAGTTTCCTTATCTCTGCGTTTTATTTGTACTTTGCGTTGATATCTCTGATAATTAAGTAGACGCGATCATAAATTACCTTCAAATCCCATTTGCAATTTTAAGATTGTGAGATTTAAAGTAATTTGATTAGTATACAAGTTTGATAAACAGAAATAACACGTCACAATCTTTGGAATCATCGAAATCGTTGAAATGACACAGGTTAAGTGGGTATAATGCGCAAAACGAACTTCGCCGCAAATTTCGTGTATGGTTCAATAAAATGCAACATTTCTGAGGTAAGTATCCCATTTATTAAATCTACTTTCGCATTTTTTGATCACTTTTTTAATCAAATTGCATTAGTTTCTCAAAGATTTTAGTCATTGATTTATTTGAAGAGACGAAAATTAACGTCTTCAACTCATTCAATAAACCAACGCTTGAAATCGTTTTCACGTTATTTATTGATGTTTACTAACTTTTAGGAATTTAAATTATTTAATCAATTGAATTATGAGACAAAGGTGAAAATGGATAAATAATTATTATTATTGTAGGTTTTTGGAGCATTACTATTCTGTTTTTAACATTTTAATTATTCGCTTACTTCAGAGAGGACGCGCTTATTTTCCTGGACTCTGTAGATTGTACAGAAATTTTATACGATTCACAATCAATGTCTTATCTCTTAAGCATCTTTCTAACTGACCTTGTAGCAATTATAATTATAATTTTTGAATTAATTTGACCCGTTGTTTGGAGTAAAATTTTATTCTTTCAGATTTCAATGTTTGGAAAATCAAGTAAAAATAAACTGAGTCTTCTTCTTAGTCTTAAAACAATCTAATTTGATTAACTTTGAATATTTTTTAAAATAAAAATTGCGAATAAAGAGTTAAAGTATCTTTAAGCTTTTGATTATTAGTTTTGAACGTTTTCTAAAGTGAAGCTTTCAATTCTGAATGTTTTGAAGTTCCCAGTTTTTGAAACTATCAAATTTAAATCCACTAATTGATGAGGCTTTCAAAATGAATCTATAGAGTTTGAAATTTTCAATTCTACAAGATTTATTTATTGAAATGTAATAAACTTTTGTCTTCTGTTTTAAAGGAATTTTTCTCAGTCATCTACATCAAACAAAATGAGTGATGTTGTTTCAAAGCAAGGTTCGAGATCTCAAGATCGTTCAAATACGAGAGTGAGGATCCGAAAAAATTCTAGTGCGTCAAGTGCCAGCGATTCGGGACTTTCTCAAAAACGTCGAAACGCCTGCAGCAAAGATAAAAGGAATAAATCGAGGCGACGAAGTAGTTCTTCCGGCGGTTCCAGTACTTCCTCTTCCGTAAGTCGTAATTCCAGTGCAAGGAAGCAACTCAAGGCGAAGGCAAGTAGCAATATGTCGCAAAAATACTCTCAGTCGTCGAGGGATCGTCGAAATGGAGTTCAGGTCCAGGGTGGCAGAGATACCTACATCAGGGAACAACGATCTTACAGTCAGAGGGAGTCCAGATACAAAGTCGAAAGATATGATCGTACCTTTTCAAACCGGATGTATGTTGAAAACCAGGGCGGAATGAGAGGCATGAAGTACGCATTTTTCTTGACGAGTCTTTGAGTTTTTTCTGGGGGAAGAGCGCGAGCCTTGGAATCGAAAATGTTTTAAATTAGCTTTCCTTTATTTAGAGGATTCGAAAATTGTATGTTGCTGAAGATGGTGAGTCTTTTCACAATTCTGAAAACTTACTGCTTTCAGGGTGGCCACCGGATCGAGAAGTCTGCAAATTACACCATATTTTCATTTCTAGACAATTTAAATATTAATTTATTTGAAAAGTGTGACAAGAAGTCTTTAGAATTGAATAACGCAATAACCGGGAATTTTATTCCGAGATTTGAGTGGCCACCCTTTGCTTACTTAGAATCTAAATTTTTTGAGTTTTGTAAGCTTTAGCCTCTTCCCCTAACAATTTTATAAATTAATAACTAATAATCCAATCCCGCCGAATTCACAGAATTCTAACTTAATCTCCTTAGTTACAGACAAAGAGGCAACATGAATCGAAACTATCGGAACTTTGATGATCGTCGCATGCGCGGTGGGCGAGAAATGAATCGGAACTACAACAACTTTAACCGTCCACAGGGAAGAATGAACCAAGGGATGAATTATGAATACCGCCGCCGAGGCGTTTACCAGCGAAATAATGAGTCTTTCATGCGAGATCGCTATCCTCAGCGGCAGAGATTTGATAAAGACAGACCTTCTCAGGATTACAACAGCTCCTACAAGGCTGATGAATCGAGGTCCTATGAAACTTCACGATCGGATCATCAATCTCACCCTGTGGAATCGAGGGAAAAGACAAAGGCAGTAGCTCTGGAGGAATCTCATCCTTCCGAAGAAACAGTACAAAAGAAGAAAAGGTCGAGGTCTTCTTCATCGTCTTCGAGTTCTAGTACTGAAAGCAGCAGCGATAGCGAGGAGTCTAGTTCAAGCGAGTCCAGCTCAAGTTCCGAGGATGAGAAGAAGCGCAAGAAGAGGAAGAAGATCGCTAAGAAACTCAAGAAAGCGGAGAAGAAGCGCAAGAAGAAGAAGTTGAAGAAGAAGCTTAAAAAAATGAAGACGAAGAAGGAGAAGCCGATAAAGGAGAAGAAAAAAGCTCCGAAGTTGGTGGAAGATGGAACGGAGCCTGTTGTTGAAAAAGCTAAAGCTATGGCCCCGATGACCAAAGAGCAGTGGGAGAAAAAGCAGAGTGTTGTTCGCAAGGTTTATGATAAGGAAACCGGGAGGCAAAGGTTTGTCATTCTTAAGTTCTACATTCTATGAAATTTTTAGATTTTAAATTGACGAAATTAAAGGTATTTTTCTAGACATAGAAATACAGCTTAGCGGAAATTGTCTTAGATTTTATTGAAGGTTGGCAAATAATTTAACTTTTGTAAATGCATTTTTGCAGATTAATCAAAGGTGATGGGGAGGTTCTGGAAGAGATAGTGAGCAGAGAACGCCACAAGGAAATCAACCGTCAGGCGACCAGAGGCGATGGTGAATTTTTTCAATCTCAGTTGAGAGGCAGTCAGTGATATTTTAATAATGAGACACAATTTGATCCATAATCAGAATAAGGCTATTGAACATCTTATGTTTACTGTCCAAATTGTTATTTTATTATACAGTTCTTAATATTACATTAAACGACCGCAAACGTTTTTACAATACACTTCGCTATTCGTTTTTACTTAATCCTAATAAAGTCTAGACGATCTATGCATAAGTACCTTAACTCTGACCAAATATTTCAAAAATTAAAAAAAAATTGACATTAAAAAAAATATAGAACGTATTAATTAAAAGCTGGAATCAAATATTAAAATAGTCCAGTCTTGTATTGTCTCTAAAACGGAGTATCTATTAGAATATTACTATATATTTAACCATGTATTACTTCTCCGATCCTTACCTTACCGAAATTTTTTCTTTGCAACGTTACTTCTAAATTATTTAGATATCAAATTCAAAATTTCTAAAATTAAAGCTAAACCATTGAGGTACGTTTATCTAGTTCTAAATATTTACATTTATTAAACAAAGTTATCTTGAAAATTTGTTTTTATTTTAATACAAATTTAGGTCCAGATCGTGGACCAGATAAACGTACCTTAATGTTTTAAGAAAAAATGTTGGTAAGGTAAGGATCGGATAAGTAACACATCGCCTTAATATTATCTGATATTATGTACAATTATATTACATACCAATTTTTAAATTGCGGGTTGAAGTTATAATTATAAGGATAGTGCAATCATCATTTTGGTTGTATAAATACTTAAAGGAATTAGTAAAAAATTTGGTATGAATAACGAATCTTCTGGAGGGTTTTGGGGAACTTTCCGAGTTAGAAGAGTTGAATGAAGTGGGTTGTGTGACCGTCACGATAAATGGGATTGTCAGTGACAGGAGCACGACATAGAGGACAGGAGCGTTCCCTATCTAGCCAGGTGATCACGCAGAGTTCGCAGAAAATGTGTTTGCAGTGCAGGAGCACTGGTGTTGAATATTCGTCGTGGCAAATCGTGCAAATTCCTCCAGATTCGAGCAACTGATCCTTCGAAGCGAAAGAACCAACACTCTGGAAGCAGATTATATTGTTATTAGAATTATTATTTTAATCGACCTGGAAAAGGATTTTAAAATACAGTTTTGTCTGGTGTGAAAAATTCTCACCACTTGTTGCATTAGTTTTTTTATAGCGTGATCAAGCAGTTTTCTTCGAGATAGCAAATCACTAGCTTTGCTGATGGAGTAGACGATCGAGAGGATGATTCCGAACAGCTTTTCTGGTCCTTGATACGCCTCGAATAAATAGTAGAGCCAAGGTTGAATTGGAGCCCAAGAACGGTAAAGTTGGGACATTGCTTCAAGCATCAGGTAATATTTTCCCTGTAATATAAGATACAAAGTTGAAAAACTTAATTTTTTAGTATTTATTGATCTAAAAAGGATGAAGCCAAGTTTTCTCCTTTTTTAAGAAAATTCCGTGCTATGAAGCCTGGGATACTCTTTAAAACTCACCCGGGTCTGCAAAGGAATCATTTTGGCAGGCAAGCAAGTTAGGATGAGTTTCAGCACAATTGTGATGAGCTTAAGCATAAAATCCGCGAGAGCAACTGACCAAAGCAATTCCCAAGCACTAGTTGGATAAATGAAACGCATCGGCATCGGTTGATTAAATACGAAATCAACGAAGACGATGCAGCCGACTATGTAGAGAAAAATTCCTAACAAGGTCATGTAGTTTCTGTTTTGCTGTTTCGCTATTTCCCTTTTTAGATCAGAGTCAGCTTGAATGGTCGTCATGAGTAGGACTACAAGATGAACGATTCCAGCTCTGTAGTCGTAAATGCATTTGGCCAAAAGAATCAAGACGAAGGGAATATATTTTTGAAGAACTTTGAGCAACTTTCTGGCTTCAGGATTCATTGTAGCACGAACACCTGGTAAATTATCCTGAGGATCATTGTTGTTATTCTGGTTTTCGGCATTTGCAGCCTCTCGAATGTTGTTTAAATAGTTGTCGGTTGAGGTAGTGTTGTGATAATGATGAAGGTGATTTTCATCGGCTGGAGAATTTTGAGGAGTCGCTGGTTCTGATTCTAAGGGATCCTCCAGGTCGATTACGTAGGAGTCTTGAGGTTGATGTGTTGCTGGTGTTCTCACTTCGAGATTCTGGAGGCTGTTCAGCCAAGATGTGAAGGACCCTGGTCGCTGTTGAAGAATAGAATAGGTTAGATCTTTTATTTCGTTAAAGACATTGGATTCAAGTAATAACTTCAAAATTCGAGATTTTCATTTTGTTTCACAAATTTTATATGTAATTAGACATATTTTTCTCTTGAGAGCTACTAATTGAATTTTGAGATTAGAACTTAAACCGATTTTTGATTGGGTTTTTAAATGACCAATCGAGCCTGTTCGATGAAGGGTTGAATTTCTTCAATCGTGGTGGATATGTTGTTAACAAGAAGTCTCGATCGTTCCATGGTTCTGGCTCCAATGCTTAAATTACTTAAATCTATGACGGGAGGTGTAGCTGGAGGAACTTGAGAGTCCGCTGGCATTTCAGTTGGCTGCCTTAGATCAGAAATCGAGATTTGGGGCAGGGTTGAATTATTCTCTGAATTGGTCGCTTCTTCTGCTATAGTTTCTGTCATTTTTGATAAAAATCGATTTGGATTCCAGGTTTGAAAGGGTTTCAAAATTCTGAAAAAAGGAACATAAGCTTATTTTTAAAAAATCATTTTTTTTTCTTTAATAGTAACCATCTGATAGATATACAAGTATTTTAAAATACTTTTACTTCTTAAGTGCAATAAATATTTTCTTAAAATTTTCATTTGAATTTTGAACATTTATATAAATAAAGAAAAAGTAAAAGTTAAGAAGTAAGAAAAAGTAAAACTTAAGCCATTTGCAAGATTTGTCAAAAATATATTAATGTAATGGTAGTCTTATTTCCTTAATAAATTTGATAAGAAATAATGCATTAATTATTAAAAGAATGAAGCCGATAACGTGTAACGAAATTTAACAGAAAATTAATAATAATACATTAAGGTTATGTTTCCAGAAAATTAAAACATTTAATGATTTAAATAAATCTGGATTACCGTCAAGTCTTTCTAAAGATCTAGAATATTCGATGTTAGAAAATTTATTACGATCCGAAAATTTGTGTAAATGTCAAATTTCTGAAACTTTTATTGCAAAATTTTAGGTTTGAAGATGATAAAGGTTAATGAAAATATATAGCAGTTTTTTTAAAAGAGTTTAAAACAAAGAAGACTCTCATAAATTAATTGAGATCAATATAAAATACTCACCTGTTGAATTTGTTTTCCAGAAAAAATATATTCCAAAAAAGGGTAAATCACCACATATCACGTTACTTTTCGTTTTTGATAAATTTTTTCTAAAATATACATCAGAATTTTTTACGGTCAAAAATAATATTATTCATTTATCAATTATCTAATGTGTTATAGATTATTAACATTCGCCTATTTTTCACAGGATTTATTCAGACTTTTGATCCTTTTAATACGAAGTGCGATAAAGATAATCATTATAGGTAAGACGCCATTTTCTTTTGACATTCGGAATTTACATAAACAGAATTTAAAAAACTGCTCTGTGTAATATGAAACCATATGGAACTTTAAAAATAGATTTGCTAAAAAATATTAGACATTATTTCTTAGAGCATTCTTTTAGAATTAAATATATTTTCAAAATGAAGATACCTATTTTATTTAAATTAGTTGTTGAAGTTCATAAAAAATAGTTTTGGTTTTGATAAAATATTAATGATATTAAGTTAGTATTTTGGACCGAGTAGTTGTATATTAGCAAATCACGCGGGAAATTTTAAATGTTCACAATCAGAAGACAAAATTTGAAAATTAATTAAAAATTATTTAGAGTCTATTAGTTTGTCTATTTATCTTTTTCATTCTGTGTGTTAATTTTGAAGGTTCTGTAAATAACTCTGGGCACATTTTGATTTGGGTTGTTCAACGGGGGTGTCCATTGCTTTTGCCCAAATTATTGAAGCTACTGCACCTAGGGCTCGAGACATGCAGAGGAGAACTTGATTAAATTCCATATCTCTCAACCCGTAAAGCTTTAAAAAAATAATTACTTACAAAATAACTATTTAAAAACAAATTAATAAAATAATAGTATTAATAAATGAAGTACCTCAAAAATAGGAGCTGCTATAGCAGTTTCTTCGGGCCAAATATTTTTCCTACTTGATTTTTCACTTATTCCGGATAATATTCCAGATATGTCTTGAGAAAGCTAAAAAAAAGTACAAAACTTTCTTTTAAGAGCTATTTAAATTATACAACAGTTAGAAATTATTTTTTTATCGTTCACAGAACTGTTACATGCATGTTACATAAATAAAACATAATAGATTGAGGTATTTGAAAGTAAAAGAATTGTAGGAAAAGTACTGTTGCAAAGAGATTTCATTTTTTAAAAAACTCACTTTGATCCTTGGATTATTTGGTAGATTTCTTCCTGCAAAATCTCGAAGAGCATTATATCTCGAATCTCCAAATTCAGACTCTTTGTGAGCTATAAATTCTGATCGTCTTTCGAGCATTGCATTCAGAAAACTTTTCAAAGCATCTTTCTTTGGATCAACACCAAGAATACTCTGGACTTTCGTTTGAAAGCTCAAGTACTAAATAAAAGAAAGTTCATAATATCAGTAAAAAAAATGTATCAACATTTTCAAAATAATTATTTTTTCATTTTAATTAAAAGGAATATAAATATTACAATAAAAAGACCCTGAAAATTGACTCTCTTATTGCAGAGATTGAATATGTTAATCAAAGTGTCATTTATTTTATGAGAGAGAAACATGGAAAATATTATTTTATATTTAAACCTGACTCATCGTTCCAGTCATGGGCTCATTAAAATAAGCCGGAATTCCAGCTGCTAAAGCTTGATTAATTGCAGGTTGAGCTGCTCCCAAAATTTGAGTCACGTGCGCTCCTGGTATTCCACCATCGTCGTCTCTGTAGTTCCATTATTTATAATTACAAAAATTATTATTGGAATTACCAATGATTACAAAATTATTTACAACTTAATTAACTACAAGTTTTATTATTTAATAATTGTGTGACGTTGACGTAACGTGTATTTACGTTATTTAATAAACATCCATATAATATTCGTGTAACATACATGTAACATACATATAACATTAATGTAACATACTTTAGGTTACTTATAAATTTATTATTTTATTATTTTTAATTTAAATAGGAATTATTGCCTTAAATTAAAATAATAATTATTAAACGAGTTTATAAACAATTCTATTAATCAGTACAGTAAAAAATCAGTACCAACTTACGCATTTATTGCAATATAAAGCCTTAGAAATTCTCCTAGTGAATTTTTGGCACCCTCTGCGTGTGAAACGCTTCCCAGGCAATCAAGAAGGAAATCCACCCAGTCCCCTTCTTTATGATGTGTAAATTTTGAATTTCGTGCTGGTCCCGTTAAACAAACAATTCCTGGTAAAGTTGCCAGAATTTCCATACAGTCTTCATAAATGTACTAAAAAATTAAAAAATCGTAAAATAATTTTCAACAGTAAAATTAAGTATATATCTAACTATTAATTTTCTTTTTTTATTTCTTACTTCCCAGTGAGTATATTTCATAGCTCCATTTTTAATAGCGCTTTTTGTGTGTTTATCAGCATCAAGAGTTGTAAGAGCGATAGAAAGTCGTCCCAAGGGGGTAACTGTCCTTGGTAGGGATTTCAAAACAGTTCCCACAATACCCCCATCCCCTGCTTCCAACCACCATTCTTTTCTTTTTTCCCTTCTGGCAGACCAATCAGCAATAAGTGAGTCAGTTTGTTCCCTAGTCGGAACATCTCCTACCACGAAAAAAAATTCTTTTACTTTTAGCGAAATGAAATTAATTTAAATGAAATTAAAAAATTAAAAATCGTCAATTTCAATTTTTCATTTATTTACCCGTCAATAACAGCCAAAAAACTGCTTCTGGACTTGGCGAGCTTCCACGACGTGGAAGAAGAGTTAATACTTCCGGTATTGTCAATCCTCTGTATTTTATCTTCAAAAATATTATTTTAAACGTGTTTACAATTTTTAATATCTTTTGGTATATTTAACACTATATCAGATATCTAAATTTGTGCTGTTTCGTATCAACTTGATCTAATCAACAATTGTTACACAGGTGACTGTGGGTTTGATTCTCCCAACCGGAGAGTCAATTTTTCAGCAATTGCTAGTAAATACAAGTTCTCTAAATAGATATATGTATATATATATATATATATAGATTATGAGAAGTATGTAGATCAAAATCAATCTTTGGATTGTCGATTATGTGTGTATTTGAATTTTAAAAAATATTTCAGACAAAATTTGTGGAATTATGGTGCACAGGATTAAAATTATAAATTATATTTTTGAGTTTTTAATATATTAACGATTTCCATTTGCTATTTACCTTTACCATTTTCTTTTACTATGATTTCCCTTTAACAAGATTACATTTTTGTTTTTGAATATTTGACGAATAAACTAAATAAAAATCAATTGTTCCTACTCCGGATTTAGAATCGACTTCTGAGGTCTCTCTGATGATTGTATTGACTCCTTTTAAGCCTCGAAATATATCGTCAATTGTAATTTGACTGACGATCGCAGAACCGTGCTGACGTCGAATTTTTCTTTGAAGGTCGTAATGTAGAGGAATCTTCTCGCAGAAAGCTTCCTTCAAATTCGTACTCGTACTGGGTACCCCTTTTGTTCGGCCAACCTTTTTATTTTAAATTAAATTTGAAATTCTATAATTGGAAAATTTTTTTTACAGTAAAATAAATATTTTTGTTCTTAAATAGAATAACAATAGAAGATTATTCAATTATTTACTTGTTCCTTTTTATTATTTAATAAAGCGACTACAATTTTTTTTAAACAAGGAAATTAAAAATCGAACCCTTAAAGTGTATTTTTTTCCATTCCCAAAATGTCGACTTCCCCGAGGAACTAACTGTAAAATTTTCAATTCTCGAAAAAACTGTAGCATAATTATTAATTTTGAATTTTCCAGACATTAGAGTATTTCACCATTTTTTTTCGAGCCATCTTATTCTCTTTTTTTAGGATTTTACTCCTTATTTAAAAATTAATTTAGTCACTTAGAATTTGTGTCAAAAAGTTAACCAAAATTAATCATTTTCTGAAAGGTTTTGATATTCAATTGTTTCGATAATTTCGATTTCGTTTTCTGGCTGAAATCTCACGGAGTAGTGGTTTTAAAAAAAATAAATGAGAGTAGAAGAAAATCAACTGACAGGTTTCTTGCATTGCCACCTTAAAATATTATTGTTGAAATAAATGTTAGAAATCGAATAAAAGTTTAATAAAACTTGAGTGTTTGAATATTATTTAAATTAATGACTTTAATTCATTAATCAATGCTTAAACTTAAATTTATTTATAACAATGATTAGTTATAAATCTTTTCAAAACTGTTACTATTTTTAAGATGGCCTTGCACTTCTTGTAAATCTCACTCTATTTATTTTGGATTTTTGTCCGCATCAAAATAGCCATTGACAATAAAATTGTGCTTTCGCTTTTATACTAACAACATTTTTCTTGCAGATAACGATAACATTGATTAAAAAGTATAACGCCTAATAGTAAAGTTCATAGGTACTGTTGTTGATTGAGCTGATTTTACATCTTGAAGTTTGATAGAATCAGGCCTAAAATTGCTTTCAAATCAGAATTTTCAAATTTTCTATAGAAATTGTACAGAAAATGTTTCTAAAAATTTTACGACTACATTAACATTTTTAACAGCTGGCAGTTGCGACGATTTATCAACGAAAAATTTTATTAAGCAATCGTTTATTTATAAATAATCATTTAACTATAATTCAAAGGGAATTTATTTATTTAATTTGACTTCATAAATAGAGTTTTCGAAATTAAAAGTATGTCTGCTAAAAGTATATCACTGTTAAAAATCAGTTTGATTGAGTTAATTTTTTTCGTAATTTAAAAAAAAAAAAAAAATTAATTATATGATGAGCAGTTTTGTGTAACAGTCGTAGCAGATTACTATAAATTTTTAATGGGAAAATGTTTATTTCATTGTCAAAGCAGAACGCATTTTTCGTGAGCTATTTGCTGATTGGTTCTCATTGTTTGAGAAGTTGTTGGTGTTGGTGAGGCTGGCTTTCCTTCCACAGCTTGAATATTTTTCACCAATTCCCTAAATACCTGAAAAAGTAAAAAATTCATTATTTATATGCAATATTAAATTTACTCTAATTTTGAGAAATATTTTTATATTGTAAACAGACTACCTGAACCACGCGACAGTTGTATTTGGCACTACACTCGACGTATCCACATCTCCAGTGTTTTCGAACGAGGTTTACAATATCTCGATGTCTTGTGCCTGGAGCAGCTGGGGAAGACAGTTTATCTTGCTTGTTGCCTACGACCAACAGAGGCACTCCTCTCATGTCACGTGCCTCATACATTTGTTCTCGTAGCATCCTTATGTACTAAACAAGACGTAAGTGATGACTTTATTAGACTTTTATTAAAATTTTGAAAAATAGTGAAAGATTTGGAAACTGAATTCAGTTTTAGAGAACTGTAAACATTTTTAAGGAACTACATTGCTTGTTATATTAATGTTACATAGCGGTTACATACATGTTACACAGATGTTACATGTCACAT
>JAUESI010000027.1:273955-288382 GCA_032275145.1 Synergus laeviventris | reverse complement strand
GGTAAAATGGATAGGATAGGAAAGGGGAAAAATCTAGATATATAGACGGAAAATGTTTGGGGGTAAATATTTATATATATTTAAAAAAAATTATTTTTAAAGATGTTTGTTCAATAAAAACTTCACTACAAGTTGTTGGTTGAATTTTTGAAGCATTTATTTGATGAATAAAAATTCAATTTGACCTACCCTGATGATACTGGTCTTTCCCACCCCCGGAGCGCCTAAAAAAACTACTTTGACGCGTTCCAGACTGTCAGCAAGATTTTCCTCCTCTTTCGAAGAACTGTCTGTGATCTCGAGTCCCCATGCGTCACCTCCTTTTCTTTCCAAGTAATCCAAGTCCAATTCTGAAAGGGAGTGGCAAACAAAATTGTTTAAAGATCCCAAAACTTTTCAAAAAGCATCCACTAAACTTTCACAATCTATTATTTATTGTTCGAAAACATTTCAAACACCGTAAAAAGACTCTAAGCCACTTTTCGAATTATTTTGATTTTTTTTTAACTCAATCATAATTTGGTAAATGAATATATCAATTTCAAAAAAGTTAAAAATTGTTGTATAAAGTTATTTAAAAGTAGAATAATCCAATGTGAGGCAATCAAAGAATTTTAATTACTAATTTTGTCCTTTTGCAATACGTAAATTAATTTCATTATTATTTTCACCCTCTGACTCATATTTCTAGTTATAGAAGGGAGAACGTCAATAGAAAAGCATTCATGCATTAATTAATTTGCAGAAATTGCTAGAAAAGCAGCTGCGAAAATAGAAAATGAAACTTCCTTATAATAATTTATAATGTTATATATTTGACTAGAAATTCATGGAAAAAATATTTTCACACTTTATAATAATTTTAAGTATTTTTTATTAAATTATAAGACAATAACAAATTTAATGACCTACGGTTTATGAATTAATTTTTACTGTTGATAGAAAATTATTGAATTTATCACTTCTTTCGGCAATTGAGGGGTGGAACTGGATTTTATTTGTTGTCTTCTTGCTAATAATTGTTTTTGTCTTTTTCAAGAACTTTTGTTTGGATTAGATTTCACGAAATTAAGAGAGATGTAAATGGAACAACTTTATAGATTGAGATTCGCGAGGCAACTGACTAGACACGAGAAACGGTTGTTGGCAAATCTCCCCTCCTATAAGTACTTGAACCTCTGCGAAAAACCCAGCCTGTATTATAAAAAGGTTGAAGTGGACCGTCAAAGAGGTCAATTGTGAGATTTTCCATAAAAAGGATTTTATCTCTCCTTCATACAGTTTTCTGAATTCTTTCTTTTTACGACCTCTAGTAATAAATTATATTTTCAATAGCGAAAAAAATAATTCCCGAAAAATTTCAATTTCATAATTACTACTTAAAATTTTTTTTAAATATGTGAAATTAAATCTAGCGAGGTAATTATATATTAATCAAATTAAATTTTGAGAATTTTGAAATTCTGTATTAGTCCCTATTAATGTTTAATTTTATTTTGCATTATTATAATCAAAATAGTAACATTAAGGAAAAGATTAAGTAATAAATGATGCATGAACTAAGGATTGAAAAGAAGAATATCGAATGTCAATAATATATATTGCACAATCCTTGTCATATTTTTCTCTTCGATTGAATTCAATACCTTACGTGAAAATACATTTTCCAATTCAATAACTAAATTTGAATTCTTCTTCAGTCTGCAATAAAATCTCCTCTTTCTTTCTATATTTATTTTTTCTTTATTTTTTGTTATTTTTAAGAAAATAGTTTCTGGTAATTAATCATTTTCACCATATAGTACAGAATATAAAATTTCTATTGACCTTAACTGTGATTAAAAGTTTAAATAATTCATACTACTACTTTTTTTGGAAGGAACTCATTTGGGGCTTTTCAACGCTTTTTAATTTCATTTAGTCTCTCCTGTGCCTTTCCACAGGAGGTTTTTTCCCCATTTTTTTACTAGAGAGCCACACAAATGAATAAAGCAGAAGTGGTTGCTTTTATCCGGATCAGCGAACCATCAGAATTACGTCCAATGAAGTTAGGTTCAGGTTACATAATAAAAATTGTTTTAAACTACCAATATGTCACTTCTAAATTTATTGAGATATCAAATTGAAAATTTATCTGGTCCTAAATTTGTATTGAAATAAGAATAAAATTTTCAAAATAATTTTTGTAATAAATGTAAATATTTATTACCAGATAAACGTACCTCAAATCTTTAACTTTAATTTTAGAAATTTTCAATTTGATATTTCAATAAATTTAGAAGTGAAGTTGCAGAGAAAAAATGCCGGTAAGGTAGGGATCGAATACGTAATACATGGCCTTAAGGGGATAATCTAAATATAATTCGTTTAGTCTAATCGATGGTTAAGTGACCCTCACTGAGTATCTTGATAAGCAGCTAAAGGTGGCTTTCAGTAGAGATATTAAGAACAAAATGGCTTATCGATCTTTCCGAGCATCTCTGAGATCCCGCGGTTGAGCAAATACCAATTAGTTCTTCAACCTAATTTGATTGCTATTACCCTCTTCAGGGAGAGAACTACCCCGCGTAAACAAACTTGAAAAATAAACTCCCTTTTTCAAATAACATCCATACTTACAAAAATGAATTTTATTTTTCGTTATTCTGATTATAATCTGATTATAATAAATACAATTTTCAACTTGAATTTTTTATATATCATTAAGGCCTTGTATCACTTATCAGATCCCTACCTTACCGACATTTTTTATCTGCAACGTTACTTCTAAATTTATTGAGATATCAAATTCAAAATTTCTAAAATTAAAGAAAATATGTTAGGGTAAGGTAGGGATCGGGTATGTAATACATGGCCTTAATATTGAGATCTTTTTCCTAGGATAAAAATAGTCTTCATTTAAGTCCCAAAAAAATGATCAATTATAAATTAATTAACTTACGACATTGTCTTTGGGGTTGGAGGCTTTTTCTCCTCCAAGCTCCGACTGCTTTCGTCGCAATGATGAAGGTTGATAATGTCCTTCAAAATTGAAAATCCAAATTTCCCCTTTTCAGATTTCCAACGTTTTTTAACCCTTTTTTTTCACAAACGCTTAAGTACACTTTGTATATTTTTGTACTTGATATAAAAAATGGTGCGTTTAGAATTGGAACTCCTTTAGAAAATTCTTCCTTTTTTCGAGATTTTTAAAACTTTTCGGTTTCTTCAACTAAGCTATTTTTATCTAATTTTATATTAACTATATCTATATTTACTTCAACGTTAACACTCTTGAAAAGCTGATTGTACGTACGCTCATGCACTTCTCAATTTGTTACTAATTAATATATTAAATTGAAATAAGAATTTCAAATTCAAAAATCGATATACTCTCTTAACTTTTTCTTGACATTTTTTTCAGTTGTAACGTTTCTTATTTACCGTAGAGTTTCTATTTTATTTAACAAGTGTTTTGACGAATTTTTGTTATGTTTAGATTTAATTCAAGTGTCCATTTGTAAATTCGTTGAAATACTTTTGAATTATTTTTGGTTTTCAAAAATTTGGGGGTAGAAAAAAGGGGTGGTTACGCACTATTTAAAAAACACCGTTTTCTTGGGATTTTCGAGCTGGGATACTGGAGCTGCACCTCGTGTTGGTGTTTAGTGGCTCCTTATTATTAGCTCTATTTTGAGACACCCCACTTGGACCAGACCGGAAGTAATCAACGAGGAGCATGACACTGTATTGCGAAAACGCGAGCTTTTTAGAGGAATAGTTAGAGGCGCTTTTTTCTGTCATAAAACGAGAGGTTATCGAAAAAAAGTCGCGTGGAGAGGCAGCGAGACACGAGGTAACCCTTGCCACTTCATCTCTCGCAACCCCCAAGTCGATCGAAACTCCTTCAACACTGGGCACCCGGTGACGAGCATGCGCAACCCAATTCGCGCCAATTTACCCCTTTTTCCACGAAAATCACACAAAAGGTCTACATTTTTTAAAAATACTCATTTTTAAACAGACAGTATGCTTTACTGACGCTTCGTAAGTTACATTATTGTCACATAAGTGTTATAAAACTGTTACATACCAGTTACATTGATGCTATGTAAATGTTACATACTCGTAATTTTATATAACAGTAACGTAACAGTTATAGAATACTTACATAACAGATATGTATTCGTTATATAACTATACGGCAACAATTATGTAGTATTTATATAATAGTTATAGAACCGTAGTAGAAAATTTGACTATTCCGTTTTCTGCACTTAAAAAGTAAGATTGAGTCAAATGCGAAATTTTCACGTTTGTACCATTTTATTAAATAAATATAATACAGATTTACACAGAGAGACGATTATTCGTAATACTGAAAATTAATTTGTGGCGTAACAAGGCCTATTTTTACTTAAATTCTATCACGCATGCTACCCTACATTAATTGGTCAATGCACACGCAGCAAACATTTTCATACTCATGTTTCATATTCATTTCCATAATCCTTTGTAATTATTTTTTGCAAATAGATAATTAATAAAAGCACGTATGAAAAAGTATTTTTTTTAAATAATAATTTGATAGATATTCAGAAAATACTGTTTGGAAATATGTTAATTTTCACAAATTAAACAAACATCTTTGAGATCATATTTTCTTAATGAAACTGAGCCTAGAAAATTTGAGTTTTTATAATTAATTAAAAATATTGGAAATTGAGAGATGAAATAGTTGAAGTAAATATCGATTTAATAAAAACCTGAAATCTTATTAATGAAGATAATAATAAAAATTTTATTTAATCTAGTTATTTAAGGCCATTTATTACTTATCCGATCCCCACCTTATCGACATTTTTTTTCTCTGCAAAATTTAGGACCAGGTAAACGTATATTAACATATTTTATTTTATTTTAGAAATTGTCAATTTGATATTTAAATAAATGTAACGTTGCAGAGGAAAAAATGTCGGTAAGGAAGGGATCAGATTAGTAATACATGGCTTTAATTCATCTGGTTGAATTGAACAAATAATTTTTCTGAGTATCAAACAATCTCGCACAATTTTCTTAAAGACTATTGGGTGTAAAAATTGAGCAATAGAGATGGATTTTTCGGACGGATCCACTAGTGAAAGCAACTATAAAATTCCTATTAAAGCATTTTACTCTAAAAACTATAAATACAGTATAAATCTATTATAAATATTTCTTAAAATTTCCAGTGATATCAACAATATTTCTATTCAATTACAAGAAGATATTTAAATAAAACTATAGAAGCAAACTATGAATAAAAAATTAATACAAGTACAAAATTAAAATTTCTTTAAAAAAGTAAAAACGAATAGGTAGTTTTAATCTACCAAAATCTAGGAAAAAAAAGTCACGCTACTTACAAACTATAATCATTATTTATTTATTTTCAATAATGAACTATATTTATTATCTGAAATAATTGTAACTTAATGAATTTATAGATAATGATTAGAGTTATTTATCAATTTTGTATACTGTCATTCTTTTGCAGAATTTTATTTGAAAAATTTTCTGTCTTTATATTATCAGTTGTTATTAAAAAATTTTGAGTTTCAATCACAGTTCTATTCTTACAAAATTTTTTACATCAGATTTTCTCTAATTAGTGTGCTTTGTTTTTCTCAGTGGAAAAACAAAACGAAACTTTAATTTCTAATTGTTGAATTAATTATGTATTAATTATCTGTTAATATTATCTGTATAATTTAATTTAATATACATTGTGATGAAATAAAGGAATTTTACAATTAGAGAAAATGACAATTCCAAATTATAGTTCACTTTTCCCTGCGTCAGATGTCTTTGTACTGCTCGTGGAATAAAATACAGGGTGTTTTGTCAACGATCAACATTCAAAGACTTACAAATAAATTATTTTAACGGCTAGCCTAGTGGAGTCTAAAAATAATTTTTCTCTCATTAATCTTTCATTTTTTTTAAATTTGGATTTTTTTCATTAAAAAAGTTGATATTTTCTAAATAAAAAAAAAATTGTTTTCGCCGAAGAAAAAGATATTTTTACAAACCACTCTAAGTTTAACTGAATTCAGCGCATTGTTTCCCCGTTGGTGTATATTTCAAATTGAAATAATTGATTAATGAAGAGGAAATTGACCTTCAAGTTTTACATTGTATTATTGTTTAATTTCCCCATTCTAGAAAATAGTCAAAATTATGTTTAGATACTTCGTCAGAAAATTATATGAAATTTCAATCGACATCTAAATATTGTTTTATATTAATTAATTTTGTAATCTGTTAGGGTTAATAAAATGATTTAAAGTTACTTCTCATTAATTTAATTAATAACTTATTACTAATAATTTGAACTTACATTACAATTGAATATTTAATTAATGACATTTTTTGTAAATTGAATATTCATCGAAATAAAAATAAGAGAAAAAATGTCTACATGACGATAATAATATTACCATAAAATCTTTCCAATAATATTTCCAAATAAGATGAAAAAAATTATATTATGTATTTTTTTCTCTTGGATTAATCAAGTAAATTACAGGCTCCTAATTTATCTGATCCCTACCTTACCGACATTTTAATCTCTGCATGGCCTTAAAGACATAGGTAAGAAAGGCCCAACTTTCTGCAAGGCTTGCATTGAAAAATCGTCTTTCGGACTCTTTCGTACATTTTTTTTAGTGTACGATTTATGAAGTTCGATCTTCACTTCAGTTGCACTAACACCATGAAGTAAGTAACAACAGCTCCCAAGACCTGTTGAAAAAAATTAATTGATTAAAATATTAATTATTAAAAAAAATATTATCAAAAATATTAATGAATAAAGAATTAATGTGAAATAAATTTATTATTAATTTTTTTGCTTACAGAGGCGAAGAGATCGAGGGATACAGTAAAGAACTTGGCTCCTGATATTGACATCGCTTTTTGACACTGTTGACAGACAATTTGGACGAAAGTTTTTGCTTCCTCTGAACCGTCGTACCAATGACACGAATAGGCAGCTTCCATAACTGATGAGCTCTGAAAAAGGGCAAATATATATATATTTTTTAAAATACCAAAAATTTTGAAAAAATACCCAGGATACTCATAATTTTTTGTTTTGAAAATTACCTCTTCAATAAGTCTGTTGCCAAATATGCAGAAAAGAAATACTTGGCCCAGAGTGTACAACAAGTAACCAATTGTGGAAGCAGCGTAAACGTTAACTCCATTTACCTATTAAAAATACAAAGCTTAATAAGTATAATAATTTCAATCGATAGCTTCCTGGAACATTCAATTTCCTCATATACTAAAGTTTAAAACTTAACGCTGAAAGTATTTAATTAATTTTTCAAATATTCAAATTACCTTCGTCGCTTGGTATGCAAGGAGAGTCAAAGTTATAGTCGTCGCTAACATGTGCAACAACAGAGCCACGCCGTAGGCATCACCGACAGCTGTTACCAACCTAAAAACAAAAAAAAGCAAAACTTGTAATTTTGAGTTTAATTTTTATATTTCCAAGACTCATATTTAAAAATATTTCGCTAAAAACTCTTTTCTAACTCGCAAGGAATCCATTTACTCTGAAAAAAATGAAAAATACTTTTATCCTAACTTTTCCCACGCGTTCAAAGTCTCGAGGTGGGGAAATTTCCAAAAGCCCCTCACCTCGCGTTTTTTTTCTTCGAAAAAATCCTTCCTAACAAATATAAATCAGTTATTTTTCGTACACGTAGTTTATTTAATGGCATAAAGCGACCGCTAACTATAAAATCAATAAATATCTATTTTTTGCTAGTTAATTAAGCCAGACATCTTTTTTCTCTCGGAATTTTCCTTCGAAGGCTCCACAGTTTAATAATTCATAGAGGAGAGTTGCGGATCGTTTGTTACAGTGTATACAGTGACGTGGTCTTGAAGGTTTGTATAATAAATAGGTAATTTACTATAATGGAGGGAATCGTTTAGTCTGACGAGCCAGAAAGTTAAACTTGGGGAAATGGTATGTCCAGTGGACAACGAACGGCTGATTCGTATCGAAAAAAGCATACAGTTAAAGCTTAAAGGAAATATTGTAAAGTTGGAGAAATTATTTATTTAATTAAAGTGACGAATTATCGTCATTCATTGCCAACTCTGAGATCAATAAATACGTTGTGTAGTGCCTTGAAACGCTCATGTCACGTGTATGGGGAAGACATAGTTGCCTCACTTACTGTGCTCATCAGCAAGGGCAGTAAGTAGGGTTCTAGGGATCTAGGGTGACCCCCTGCATTGATCAACCCTAACTTTACTTGGTCGAGAAAAAAAGTAACAAAAAATGTCTGTAAATGTTTTAAACTCGACTGAAAGTAAAAAAATCTTCCAAAAGTATTCTAAAACGAATTAATTCCTTCCCTTGTTGAGTTTCTTTAATATAAAAACACCTTGTTTTCTTTCAAATGAGATTTGAAATAAGAATAATTTCGTTTGAACTTTGATTTCAAAAAAAGACAATTTTTCAATGTGGTAAAAGCCAAATCAATACTTATTCAGGACTTTTTTTATACCACTTGCGAGAAAGAAAATTGTAGATGCCGCCTAGTGGTCGATTTTCAAACTAACATTGATGATATTCTCTTAGCCATGCTGGTTCTAAATAAATCAATGTGTGACTAAATTACGGAGGTTAAAGTATTTTTAGACTTTTAATCGTTAAAATAATTGAAGAATAATAATTTCTATTAGAATATTTTTTTTTAACCTGGGAGATTTCAATGCTTTTTCCTAGCTAGCAGTAAATAAAGGCTTTACAAATTATCGGAGCATTAATGTCCCTTATATCGATTATTTGTATTAGTTACATGAATTATTTATTTCAATTAATTTTTCTACTTCCAAAACATAAGTGTACTTAAACAATTGCCTCATGATCATTTCCTAAATTTACTAATGTGTAATTTTTAATATAAATAAATGTATGGTGAACACATAAAACGTGAATATATTTTCCTGTCAGAGCTTCAGGCGTTTACAAATAGTTCAACGTGAAATTATTAGTATGTAGTAATTATTCGAATAATTACAGTAAATTATGGTTCATTATATACTTTCCGCCTGTTTTCAATTAAAATCAAATTATTATATAGACTTTATTCATGATTATGTACTGTTTACATTTTTCTCTGATGATCATTTACCCCATTTAAAATATGCTAGGAGATTTCAAGAAATTTTGAGGGTCTTCAGATATTTCAGAAGAATTCAATGACTTCAATATTCCTATTGGCAGCGTTTAAGGATCTTTCAAGTATTTTAATTCATGAAATTATGTAATCATCAAATCATCAAGTCAGCAAAAGAAGCTTGAGATGAGGAAGAATTTCCCCAAGAATAAAAATAATAGTGTTGATCTTCTTGGACAACAGATCGTGAGAAATATTATTGAAAGGGTTGAAGATCGCGTGCAGTCGTCTACGATTGGTAGCAGTTCTCACAACACCCCACGAATTGCTCGTGCCATGAAGTACGTCCCCCGTTGCGGTCAATATCGCGCACTCTTCGGATTAATAATTAAAAAGCGTGAGAAATGCACCACTCGTAGGCTTCCTCAGCGAGTATACAATATACATCCCTCTGGAATCGCCAAGGCACAACTCGCGACTTGCATTTTATTATTTGTTGCAATATAATAAAAATAAGACTCTTCATTAAACATTTTGCAGTCTGTTATATAGTTATTACCACCTTCCTATCATCAAGTCATCCATTTTTTAACATCTAATCGTCAATCCACAAATCATCAAATCCTCAAATGGTTGTAAAATCAAAATAAACGAGTGATATCATCAGAAATTTATTACAAGTTCATCAAATATCGAATCATCAAATGTTGGATCCTCAACTTCTCAAATCTTCAATCATTGTTAAAACATAATGCCAAATAATAAAGTCCTCAATTTTTATAAATTGGAATTATGAAATGAAGAAACGAGCAGTTCCATCACATTATCAGATTATTAATTTATTTAATAAATTGTTGCGAGCACGATAGTAAACCCGAGAGTTGTTGAATACTTCCGGAGTTTCGAGACGGCCGACATAGTTCATCATGCATCATTTAGAGTATACAGGTAGAGTCGTGTAGAGACACGAGTCTCTGTGAGTTCATCGAGTTTATG
Organism: Synergus laeviventris; assembly: GCA_032275145.1. Taxonomy (NCBI): domain Eukaryota; kingdom Metazoa; phylum Arthropoda; class Insecta; order Hymenoptera; family Cynipidae; genus Synergus; species Synergus laeviventris. The sequence goes on along the minus strand of JAUESI010000027.1, from coordinate 278,222 downwards.
GTATACACGATCACGTGCATTGTTTCGATTTTTATATCATGTAGTTAGCAACTAACCTTCGGAGATTTCAAAATACTCGTCTTAGATGTAACCATTTGCTGAAGATAATTGTTTTTCAATCAGTAAATAGGTGCTTTTGGTTTCAAATAATCTATTTTCTTAAGGTCAAGAAGCAACTCTTCCCAAATCATCAATGTTTTGTTTTGTCTTTATGGAAACGCGTAATTCTCAGGTCCATTAAATCATCAATCCTTAATAATGATGCATAAGATTTAACCTTACCTTACAACGTGCTTATGTCTCTCAACCCAGTACTTGATGGCACTTCTGACCAACATTTCTTGTTTTTTCGTTAGACCATTGGGACCAACCCCTCCATTAAAGGTCATCCCTGCAGTTGGTCTGAAGGTTGCTGTAAAGTCTTGTCGATTACTGTAAATTCCTCGAACATCCAGGTCCAGCATGTTGTTTTCATCCGCTGATGGAGGAGGTTGATTATTATCCCTCAAATGTTCAGCACTACCAGCCTAAAAAGAAAAACATTTGTTTTAAGATTAATACCATGTGTCTTTTGTTGTTTGTTAGTTGGTATATGCTGTTTGTTTGTGATTTGTTGTTTGTTTGTAGTTTGTTGTTTGTTTACTACTTGTTAATCGTTTTCTATCTTTGTATCTTGCAGTTACCTGTTTCTTGTCTGCTGCCTGTTGCTTATTATCGTGAGTTGATTGTATGCACTAATTGTTTGTACAACGATTATTATCATACTGACCTTAAACAACTCACTGCTGTTGGGCACCACCGTGTCCAAAGTAGCACTCAGCTCCATCAGAGGCTTCATAATTTGCTTTAGATGTTGAAGTTGTTCGCAAGCGAACAACAGCCACGAACAAAACAGAACATCCAATGAATTTGCGTCCGTCATCGTCACAAGAAGAAAATAAAACTGATAAACTAGCATCAGGATGTGCTTCATTCCAGACTTTGCATCGAATGGATACCATGCTCGAATCATCAGTCTTGGGATCTTTAGAGCAAACAAAACAAATTGGTTGATACATAATACAAAATTGCAGCTGTTGTTAAGTTCAATAGGCAAAACCTAATATGAAAATAGATGCTAATCACCTCGACTGTCAGTGTTTCATTCGTTGCAGGATCAATGGTATGTTTTACAGATTCACCTATAAAGGTGAGACCAGTCCAGCTAATGACTGAAAGAATAGTGGCAGCTCCCACACAGAAAAGTAATCTTCGCATTTTTGTTAATGCTATCGAATGATATCTAGCGTTGCTCTCAGCAAAGAGTGGATGACTGTTAGGATTATTCCAAATTGCCAATGTTCTATAGAAAAGTTTACTCCTCGCGGCGAAGTAGACAATTTTTACAACGCTATGTGTGAAGAAGAGCATCGTGATCGTATTCGCAGTCAAGTCGTCCACATCCGCACTCTCTAGGACTAAGTTGAAGGCCATGCATCCAAATTGGATAAGGATCAGGAATAAGTGAACCTAATGGGAATGGGAAATTGACAAAATCTTTAGTTTTCACTTTTTAAGTCGAAATGATCAAAGTTTTGCTTAAAAACAATTTTCTCTTCATACAATTAGTGAATTATCTAATCATCAAAATCATCAAATCAAGGGCTGTTAAAGTATTAGGTAAGCATTTTTGAGATAATAATGACTACTTTATAAAATAAAAATTACTTTGAATTGCCGGATTTGCAGTAGCGAAATCTTACGTAAGATTTTAATTGACCCCCCCCCCTCTCTTTCTTATATAAGAAGCAATAAGAAATAAGTAATAATTGGTCAGCCTCTCACCAAAATCATCAAATTGTCAGAAGTAACGAATACTTCATTTTTTCAGGAAACAAATTTTCATAATATTATATCACTGAATAAAATAAAACGTATAAAAATATCGAATCATCAAATTTCAAAGTCTTCTAATCGTTAAATCCATAAATGATTAAATTTATGTATAAGTTATTTGATGAAATCCTTAAATTATGAAGTGAAAAATCTACTGGAATTCAGTGAAAAGTTTTTGATTCTCAAAATAAACGAAATAGTTCAAATTATTGTTATACTTACGAAACAGTAGATTTTGTGGGCAAATTTCTTCGCTTCTCCATAATAATTAAACATAAAGTGTCCACTGATTTGCATCAGTCGAATATTGGGCATTAGGTCTGAGACCAAGCCCTGTTGCTTGAATTTCATCATCTAAAAAGTGAAAATCACTCCTTGTTTATTACTATCCTCTAATTAAAAAATCAAATTTTTAAATTAAATTTAATTCAATTAATCGAAATTCATTTTTTCGAACTAAATTTATTATGATTTCAGTATTTATTATAATTTTATTATAATAATAATAAGGAACTAGAAAATAAGGAACTAGAAAGCGATAGAATCTTCGAGATGTGTAAAGTCCGATTTTACGTTTATAGGTGGCATTCACCTGCCGCTATAAGATTATTGATTAAACCCCTATAAACCGTGATAAAATGCAATCAAGGGTGTTAAGAAGATTATTCCACACACGTGCAAACAATGGATTTTTTCAATTCACAATTCATCAAATATTAATTACAAACTAGTAACACCATTAATATTCGAAAATTACTCATTTTCAAGATCTCCTTTTGAATTTACTGCCCAAAGGAGAAAATAATCCCAATTAATTGGTCAAGAAGTATCTCTTTAGAATATTAAAAAAAAAATATTCAAAAAGGAATAAACATTTTCTGAATGGGGTGGAAAGGTGACTTGGAAGGTCATAATCTTGATATCGGAAGCTGAGAAGAGCAACAGGTCGTCCGTACCTTGGAGGCTTTTTTAAAAATACGCAGTCACTGAGTAGAAGCGCACAAGCACAAAAAACACAAAAAAAGATCGCTGATTGGTAGGGAAGAAATTCACGTTAATCACTACTTTTGTTCACTACCGTTGCGAACTTTCCGGACGAACGAGCAAACCTGCCCGCCTCCGTCGCGACGTCTTCGACATCAGCCAGTTTTCCTGAAACCTGCACCCTCTTGCTTCCACCCTGAGTACTTCTTTTTGCCCCTTCCAGAAGTGGAAGGCAACCCGGCTTGTGCGGCGGTACCAAACGTGGTCCAATTGGCGCTTGGTAACGTGACGCATGCGCAGAACGGAGACCTGTGACTCGTCAAAACGCCTGAGAGCGCCATTCCGTTCTCGGCCTTAGCGCCTTAGACTTTGGAATCCTTTTAATTATTCAGATCTTCGGCAGATATCGATGCCAAGAACGTTTTCATCCGAGAAGCTTTGAACTTAAGGCTCATACTGCCTGGTGATATTAAATAATGATAAGAACATACGATTCCGTCGAGGCATCCGGAAAAAATGTATTTTACCTTGGTTTAGAGTCTCGTGTACACCTACTTTTCTTTTTTATCCGTTTATTGACGGTTGAAATATTTCAGGTGCATATTCGCAAAATAAAAAGTATTATTTAATTACAATCTGCAATTTACAATTTGTAATTTCGAGTTGGAATCTGCAATCGACAATTTATAATCTATAATCTACAATTTAAAATCTAGAATGAAATTCTTTTTCACCCTATAGTGTGGTATCTACATTTTTTAATGAATTAGTTTATAATAATCTAGAACTATATGTATATAGTAATGTTAGATTATTTACAAGCTAAAAATCGAAATGGAGAATAATACTTACTATTTGCAATTTGCAATTAAAACAATCTGGAAACCATCAGAGGAAGTGAAAATTTACCCTTTTTTACCCTACAATCTATAAAAATTATAATCTGATATTTAGAATCTACAATTTATATAATTTAGAATTATTTACAATCTACAAATGGAAATCAAGAATCTAGAATTATCAATAATCTGCCATCTTCAAATTATAATCTAACAATTACAATAAAAGGACCATCATCCAGACAAAAGAGAGAGAAGGAGACTTGGATAGGTATAATAAAGAGGGAGGGAGCAAGATTTCCCCTCCTACTAAAAAAAAATCTACATCTACCCGTGCAGAAATTATGTCTGGTTCCTGATGGGGTCCTAGCCAGTTTTCCCTATATAGTGCTAGTGTGATCCTGACTTGGAACACTCATGAAGATTAAAAAACTATTCTGTTTTCATTATTTTGCAATAATTGATTACTTAACTATTCAATTTTCTTAAAACAAAAATCCTATTATGAAAAAGAGGCAATAATGTTATTAAATAATTTTAAAGGATTTTCAAAAGATTTCAAAAGCGAT
>JAUESI010000027.1:237811-248969 GCA_032275145.1 Synergus laeviventris | reverse complement strand
AAGTATTTCTTATTTTTCCGTATAAGATAAGAAACTATGTCAAAAGAAATCGGGGATTTTTTATTTGCTTCGCCATCGTTAGCAATTGGTTGATCTTGTGGCTACCATTCTGTGATACACTTAATATAATAATCTAAATATAATAATTAATGCCTGATATATCAGTATGAATAAATTAATGGACTAAGTAGAAAATCAAGAAATTTGAGACAAATAATTGAGAAAAATTCCAATTGACAATAGGAACCGTCGATTAATACGGTGAATATTTTATATTTATTTCTGACGCAATTATAGACTATTCTGATAAATGTTTCGAAAGCTCCTATTATCGATGATAGTTCGCTCGTTTAATAGTTCCTTGAATGCCCCACTTTTTTTTTTAAGTATCCATCAGCTAATATATAAAATCTGACAATCCTTTACCAGGGCTAGTGGTTCGTCGCGGTGATAAAGAAATAGATGACCTCAAACTTTTTTCCAGCGTAAGTTCCAAATAATTCATTACTCTTTACATAAATTAGGGAAAAAGACAGAGGAAATCCCAGTCAAACTTTTCAAGATTTAGAAATTTAAAAAAATGTATTATTACTTCAATTATGATTAAAATCCTATTGAAAAAATCCTCGAGTTAATTGCGGATAAGGAAAACACGAGAAAAACCGATATTTGTACATTCCTCCAGGAATTTTCCTCGTCCGGAAATAACTCGAAGATTTTTTCAATAGAGAATTTTTATTCTTATTTCTATTTTCCGAAGTTAGTGAATTTCAAAATTATAATATAATTATAATTATTTTATAACTGTTCTGTTACTGATCCGTAACATGTATGTAACAAATACATAACAGTTGTGTGACTAATTAAAAAATTTTATTTGAATTACTTATCAGATTTTAACCGAGATCCAGTTAAAAGAATGGTTAGAAATCTACAATGCAGTAAATTTGTTATTTGTACAATTATTATTATTATATATTTTAATTTTCTTTTCTTTATAGATGAATTGCAATTGTCATGTGACAGAGGCCAGTGGCCCAACTTTAGCCTCAACATGTGGTGCATCCATTTTGCTCTTCATGGGAATTCTTGAAAATTTTATTCGTAGACAATGCGATCTTGAAGATCCCTGTAGTCGACCTATGTCAAGAAAGGCGATTAGTTCAAGGTCAGATCTTAATCTTTAAATTTTTTTGAAATCTTGGAAAATTCTTTGAAATTTTTTTAAATCCTGTAAACTTTCTATATGTATGTCTTAAAAGCTGTTGTAATTTGTTGTGATGAACTTCATATATTTGTAATAATTGCTTAATTATTTTTCTAATTTTGATTCCTGATTTTCTAGTTATGATTACGTGGTGATAGGAGGGGGTAGTGGTGGATCAACAGTTGCGGGAAGATTATCCGAGGATAAGGAATTTTCAGTTTTGCTGATCGAAGCAGGAATGGACGAACCAGCATGGACTCGAGTCCCATCCTTCTTTATTAATTATCTCCATTCCGATATTGATTGGCAATATGACACCGAAAAAGAGGATCAAGCCTGCCTCAATAAGGAAGGTCAAAAGTGCTACTGGGGACGTGGAAAGGTTCGCTTTAAGAAAATTTTCGGTCTTATCGTCATAATTATTTTTTAAATTTCCTTTAAACTGTTCGTACATCCCTAAAAGCGTTAATTTGAAATTAATCAGGTTTTGGGAGGCACGAGTGTAATGAACGGGATGATGTACATGAGAGGATCTCCAAAAGATTATGACAATTGGGAAAAAATGGGAAACAAAGGTTGGTCTTACAAGGATGTTTTTCCATACTTCCTCAAAAGTGAAAATAATCGGCAAGTGAAAGAAATGGACGAAGGATATCACGCTACGGGTGGACCCCTTTCAGTCACCCAGTTTAAGTATAAGCCGCCACTCGTCTTTGATTTTCTGAAAGCTGCCAAAGAATTAGGTATATTTTTATTGTTAAATAATATTTTATTTCGTGGGATCCATTATCAAACTATTGTTTATGCTTTTTTACTCACTAGGGACTAAAAAGTATTATTTTACACCCTAGAGACTAGAAAGTACTTTTTTGTCACTAGGAGCGCAAAAGGTTTTGCACACGCCGAGTCAAAAAAACGTATGCTAAATCAAACTTGTCGTGTCAAAAAATACGGTTTGATACTATTAAATCACTAGGGACTAAAAAGTACCTTTATTCCTTAGGGGAAAAAAGTAAAACTTTAGCCCCGCTTCACAGGTATAAAAATTTCTCAGTGGTCACATACTAGGGATTGAAGAGTATTGTTTTACACACTAGGGGCTAAAAAGTACACTTTACTCATGAATTCATATACTAATATAGTAATTTTTTCGAATAAAAAGGTTAATTATTTTTCCTGATTTGGATATAGGCTACGATACAATGGATTTGAATGGAAAGAACCACACAGGATTTGCAAATGCTCAAACAACAACAGAAAATGGCTCTCGATTTTCTGTCGCTCGAGCTTTCATTCGTCCTGTGAAAAGTCGTCGTAATTTACATATAACGCTTAAGTCGACAGCGACAAGAATTATTTTCGGCCCTTTGAAAAAAGCTGTGGGTGTTGAATTTATTCGTCAAGGAACATTGCACCGAGTTAGGGTTAAAAAAGGAGTCATTGTTAGCGGAGGTAAATATTCTTTACAGTTTGAAGAAAAGAAATTCGCCTTCAAATTAAATGAAAAATTTCATTACATATAAATTTATTGAAACTGCTATTTTCAACTATAATAAATATTTTCAGGGGCAGTCAATTCGCCTCAGATTCTTTTGAACAGTGGCATTGGTCCAAAAGAGGATTTGGAAGCTGTGGGAGTTCCAGTGGTTCATGATCTTCCTGGAGTTGGAAAAAATTTACATAATCATGTTTCCTATGGTGTCCAGTTTACTATTAATGAAACAGAAACTAATAATCTAAACTGGGACACTGTTAAGCAATATTTGCGCGACAGGGACGGTCCCATGTCCGGGGCAGGTAAAATTTAACATGTTTTTTTTTCATATCTATTATTTTCTACCCATTTCTATCCTATTCGATGATTGTTCACTAGTTTATATAATATTTATGCTTTACTTATAAATTCCTAAAAAGGACTTTATCACTTGCAGGCATTGGAGGATTGACAGGAAAGATAAACACAAAATACGCAAATCCAAAGGACGATCAACCAGACCTGCAGCTATTTTTTCAAGGATACTTAGCTCGTTGTTCAAAAACTGGAGCAGTTAATGAGGTAACGAGCCCAAGAAGAGCCATCGGCATATTTCCAACTGTTCTTCATCCAAAAAGTAAAGGATATCTTAAACTTAGAGACAACGATCCCCTCTCCAAACCAGTGATTCAACCCAAATATTTGCAACATCCAGATGACGTTGGGGCCCTCGTTGAAGGCATCAAATTTGCGATTAAATTGGCTGCTACAAGCTCACTCAAACAGTTAGTACTAATAGTATGATAAGTTACCGGCAGTTGGTATTACCTTTTGTCAATAATGCAGATTTCTATCACTTTTATAATCGATAAGTTAGATCCCTCCAGTATTAAAAGAGCCTCGTACAAGTAGAAATCTGCATTACCAGCTGATGTTAATATCTACTGTTGGTAACTTAAATTTGTTTTTTCTTTTTTTCAGATATGATTTCCAGTTAGTCACGAAACCCGTCAAAAATTGTGAGCACCTAAAATTCGGCAGTGATTCTTACTGGGAGTGTGCTATTAAACATGAAACGATGACAGAAAATCATCAAGCTGGGTCTTGCAAAATGGGACCTCCGTCTGACCCATTGGCAGTTGTTGATAATAAATTAAGGGTCAAGGGTGTTCGAGGTGTCTGGGTTGCTGATACGAGCATAATGCCTGACGTTACCTCCGGAAATACAAACGCTCCTGCAATTATGATAGGCGAAAGGGCTGCAGATTTCATTAAAAATAGTCGAAATTGAAACTGCAGGAAGCATGCGTGTAATAGTGATGCAAAATGTGACATACGTCTTTCTTGATAGTCGAGAAAAAATATCGATCTCGTTGTTCACTAATTATCAGTATAAATTTATGGATAAAAATTTTTGTATTGCATAAATTGAAGGTTTTGTAAACATCACCATTCTGTTTATAATCTAAATCTAATAAAGATGTGGTATGAAAAGAATTTTTTGTTTCACAATACTGTTTTTTTTCGCAAAATATTTTAAGTATAAAATATAAATAATAATAATATAATAATTTTAAGTATGAATCAGAATGGAGAACACATGTAATATGTTCAAATAACTGTACAACCTGAATATACTTGCGGGCGACGAAAGCGTAAGATGAGAAAATATGTCAGTGGATTACAAACACAATTTGCTGACTTTTTTTCATTCTCAGTCCTAATTTAAAACAATACATATTATTATATTATATATAATATTTTGGGGTACTTAATATTATAAATACAGAAGTAGGTGATCAAAAATCGACTCCAGAGCGAAATTAAATTTACATATATCCGCGAAAATGGTACATTGATTTATCACCACCTGATATATCAGTGTAAAGAATCAATTAATGGACTAAGTAGAAAATCTAGTAATTCGAGATAAATAATTAAGAAAAATTCTAATTGGCAATAGGAGCCGTCGATTAATGACGTAAATATTTTGTATTTATTTCTGACTCACTGGAATAAAAAAATTCTGATAAATGTTTGAGAGCACCCAATTGATGATTATTCCCTCGTTTAGCAGTTTCTTGGGTTTTTATTGGCAGGAGTTAACAGTTATCTGAGAATCCCCCTACTCTTTTCTTAAGAACCCATCAACTAATATAAAATCTGACAATCTTTAGCGAGTGCTAGTAGTTCTCGTATCGTCGCAGTGATAAGTAACAGATGACCTCAAGATTTTTTCTGAAGTAAGTTCCAAATGACGCCATTCATCTTTACATAAATTAGCGAAAAAGACATGGGAAATCCCAATCAAAATTTTCAAGAGTTAGACATTTTTAAAAATGTATTATTACTTCTATTACGATTACAACCCTATTGAAAAAATCCTCGAGGAATTATTCTAAGAGGATTATTCTACTACTATTTGCCAAAGTTAAAGAATTTTATAATTTCGCAGTTTTTTAACTAATTAAAAAATTTTTTGATAATTACTCATCAGATTTTCCACCGACATCCAATTTAAAGATTAGATAAAAAATTATGAAATTTAGTAATATTTGTTATTTGCAGAATTATTATTATATTTTAATTTTGTTTTCTTTGCAGATGAGTTGTAATTGTCCTCTGATGGCGGCCAGTGGTCCCACTTTGGCCTCAACATGTGGTGCATCCGTTTTGTTCTTCATGGGAATAATAGAAACTTTTATTCGCAGACAATGCGATCTTGAAGATCCCTGTAATCGACCCTTAACTAGAGAGGCAATCAGTTCAAGGTCAGATCTTAATGTTTAAATTTTTTTGAAATCTTGGAAAATTCTTTGAAATTTTTTTAAATCCTGTAAACTTTCTATATGTATGTCTTAAAAGCTGTTGTAATTTCTCAAAATCGTTTAAGATATCTTGAAATCCTTTATAATGATTCTAAATGACTTCCAATTGTTTAAAATATTTTTAAATTCTTTGGCATTCATCACAATCTCTTTTGAAATATCTTGTAATCTGGAGAAATTTCTAGACAAATATTTGGTAACTCTTTCGAAAATTCTTTTAAATCTATAAAATCAACCAAAATCCCTTAAATCAAAATTCTTAATTCGCTAGAAATCTTTCCAAATCTCTTCAAGTTCCATAAAATCTCTTGAAATATCAATTCTCTTCAGATTAATTTAAATCAGTTAAAATGTCTTGCAAACTTAAAAAATCCCCCAAAAAAACTTTTGATAACTCCTTTCAACACTTTCAAAAATTCCTTTCCTAAATCCTTTAAAACCTTTTAATCCCTAGGAAGTCATTAAAATCTTTTAAAATCGCTTCAAAAACCTGTCGAAATCACTAAAATTATATTATCTTGAAATCACTTAGTGAAATATCTTAAAATCCCGAGCAACATTAGATAAATATCTGCTATTATATAATAATAATAAAAATATAAAATTAATATAAATGAAGGAAAAATTACCGTAATTGTGATGAACTTCATAATATATTTGTAATAATTGCAACATGTTTATAATATCTAATTTTGATTCCTGATTTTCTAGATATGATTTCGTGGTGATAGGAGGGGGTAGCGGTGGAGCAACAGTTGCGGGTAGATTATCCGAGGAAAGAAATTTTTCAGTTTTGCTGATCGAAGCAGGAATGGATGAACCATCATGGACTCAAGTGCCATCCTTCTTTTTTAATTATCTCCATTCTGATATGGACTGGCAATATGAAACTGAAAAGGAGGATCAAGCCTGCCTCAATAGTGATGGTCAAAAGTGCTACTGGGGACGTGGAAAGGTTTGTTTAAAAAAATGTTTCGGTCGTATCATCGTCATTTTTTTTAAAATTCTTTTAAATTGTGCATTTACCTCTAAAAGCGTTAATTTTAAATTAATCAGGTTTTGGGGGGCACGAGTGTAATGAACGGAATGATGTACATGAGAGGATCTCGAAAAGATTATGACAATTGGGAAAAAATGGGAAACATTGGTTGGTCTTACCAGGAAGTTCTTCCATACTTCATCAAAAGTGAAAATAATTTGCAATTGAAAGAAATGGACCTCGGATATCACGGTGCAGATGGACCCCTTCCAGTGACCCAGTTTAATTATTATCCGCCACTCACATTCGATATCCTGAAAGCTGCAAAAGAGTTAGGTATATTTTTATTTTTAAATAATATTTTATTTCGCGAGATCCATTAGCAATCAATTTTTTTTGCTTTTTTACTCACTTGGGACTAAAATGTACGGTTTTACTAACTTGGGACTAGGGTGTACTTTTTATTCACTGGAGATATGAAGCTGATTTGTAAGAATGCAAATTGCTCACATGTGACATATTTTTTTATCTCTAGGGACTAAAAAGTGCTTTCTTCTAGTCACAGTGGGCCAAAAAGTATTGTTTTACACCCTAAAGACTAGAAAATACTTTTAAATCACTAGGGACTAAAAAGTAAAACTTTAGCCCTGCTTCATAGGAAAATTACTCAGATATGACCTACTGTTTACTTTCTAGGGACTAAAAAATGCCTTTTTACACACTAGGGACTAAAGAGTATTGTTTTATTCGTCAGGGACTATTTTATTTTATTATTTACTCACTACGGCGAAAAAATGAATTTTAGTTCCACATCATCGGCATAAAAATCGACTGAAGTCATTAATATGTTACGCAAAAGTCCTTTTTCTCCCCTTGATGCATAATGTACTACTTTTTTTCTAAAAAATGTTCTAAAATTATATTTCGTGATTTGGATAGGTTACGACAAAGTTGATTTGAATGGAAAGAATCACACAGGATTTGCAATTGCCCAAACAACAACAGCAAATGGCTCTAGATTTTCTGTCGCTCGTGCTTTCATTCGTCCTGCGAAAAATCGTCCGAATTTTCATACAACGCTAAATTCGACGGCGACAAAAATTATTTTTGACGCGAAGAAAAAAGCTGTGGGTGTTGAATTTATTCGTAAAGGAAGATTGCACCGAGTTAGGGTTGACAAAGAAATCATTGTTAGCGGAGGTAAATATTCTGTAAAGTTTGAATAAAAGAAATTCGCCTTCAAATTAAATAAAAAATTTCATTAAATATAAATTTATTAAAACTGCTATTTCTAATAATAATAAACATTTTCAGGGGCAGTCAATTCGCCTCAGATTCTTTTGAACAGTGGCATTGGTCCAAAAGAGGATTTGGAAGCTGTGGGAGTTCCAGTGGTTCATGATCTTCCTGGAGTTGGAAAAAATTTACATAATCATGTTTCTTATGCTCTCGGGTTCACTATTAATGAAACTGAAACTAACACTCTAAACTGGGCCGCTGCTATGGAATATTTGCTTTTCAGAGACGGTCCCATGTCCGGGACAGGTAAAATTTAACATTTTTATTCATATCTATCTCTTTCCAATCTCAATTTTTTTAAGTTCTAAAAACAACTTTATTATTTTCAGGCATTTCCGGAGTAACAGGAATGATAAACACGAAATACGCAAATCCAAATGAAGATCATCCAGACGTGCAGTTAATTTTTGGTGGATACTTAGCCGATTGTTCAAAAACTGGATCAGTTAATGAGATCTCCGGCTCAAGAAGACACATCGACATCTACCCAACTGTTCTTCATCCGAAAAGCAAAGGATATCTTAAACTTAAAGACAACGATCCCCTCTCAAAACCAGTGATTCATCCAAAATATTTGCAACATCCAGATGATGTTGGGGCCCTAGTTGAAGGCATCAAATTTGCGATTCAACTGGCAGCTACTAAAACGCTCCAACAGTTAGTATGAATAGTATGATAAGTTAGCGGCAGTTGGTATTACCTTTGGTCGGTAATGTAGATTTCTATTACTATTCTAATCGATAAGTTAGATCCCCCAGTATCAACAGATACTTGTATCAGTAGAAATTTGTATTACCGGTTGAAGGTAATATCTACTGTTAGTAACTTGGCAGAAGTGAGGACCTTGCTTGGTCGGTAACTTATTTCTGTTTTTATTTGTTTCTAAATTTATTTTGTCCTTTTTGCAGATACGGTCTCGAGTTGGACAATACTCCCTGCAAAAATTGTGAGCACCTACAATTCGGCAGTGATTCTTACTGGGAGTGTGCTGTTAAACATGACACGAATCCAGAAAATCATCAAGCCGGGTCCTGTAAAATGGGACCTCCGTCTGACCCATTGGCAGTTGTTGATAATGAATTAAGGGTCAAGGGTGTTCAAGGTGTCAGGGTTGCAGACACGAGCATAATGCCTGAAGTTACCTCCGGAAATACAAATGCCCCTGCAATTATGATAGGCGAACGAGCTGCAGCTTTCATTAAAAATAGTTGGAATTCAAGGCCAAGCAAAACTCAATTCTCCCATGATTATAATCATTATCATGGAAACTATCATAACCATAATCATAATCATGATCATAATCATGATCATAATCATGATCATATTCATGACAATGGTCAATACCATCATCATCAACCTCTCCGAAATATTAAAAGTTCTAATTTTTCAGCCGCTGCTTAACATTTCAAATACAATAATTTTTAAAAATTTGGTACATCCCTTTATGCATTTTATTATGTTAATAATTTTAGTAATTTATTCCCGACTATTTTTTATAATTCTCTGATTTTTAATTTATATTTCCTCGTGGGAATACAAATTATTATGCATATCAGAATACCGAAATTCAAATTTCGCGCCAGAAATTCGTGAAGCCACACTTCAACATAACCCTGATTTTTACTTATTCCTGGCTCGAGATTTGAATTTTCTCTTTCGATTTCAGTCTTGAATAGAGGACGGGTTTCAAAAAATTTCTAGTTACTCTGTTACTAGTCACACAGTTCATATAGAACTATATTTTTCTATCTGATTTCTCAGACTTTTGTACAAAAATATATGTATATTAGAAAATAAAATTGTATTTTGAAGAAAGCAAATTCGGATTGATCGCATTCATTTGGATTGATTTCAAATAAATCCGGTCAATCCGTAAAAATTTTTCCATGGCTGCTATATTTGGTAAGAAACTTACGATAAAAGTTACTCTAATAGCTTTTCAGAGTAATGACCGCTGAAAGAGTTTTCCTATAAAATATTTCACTATTTCTCACCAGCAGTTACAGAATATCTTGACATACTAACATTATACAATCGTCTTGTTATATTACGAGAGAGTAGATATTTTTCCGAGCAAAGTGAATAAATCTGACTTCACGACGCTCGCAGAATATGAAAAATGTAATAATAAAAAAGTTAAGAACAAAAATTGCATTGCATGTAAACATTTCTTGAGGAATTGTCATCGAGCCGTGAAATCTGAGGTATAATTTATACTGATATATATATATATATATATATATACATATATGTTTAAAGTCTATAGTTAAAATATAAGTATACTTATATCTTTGCGTAAGGCTAGAAGAGATTTTATCGACATTGCCGTGACAGTGATTTCAGTTGCGAAATTACTATTACGTTCTAAGGCAAGGCAGGCTCTCAACCATCTCACAAAAAACTGTGAATTTCACCTTTTGAGCCTTGGAAGTCGTATACCGGCCTCGAAAAATACTCAAGGGACGGCCTTCACCCTACAAATTGGAAGGAAATAAAAATATTAACGAAAAACACAAAACAAAGAATAATATAATATCCAAAATTAGGATAAAAAATAGTGCCACAATATATAAGGTCCAAAATTAGTATCCAAAAATAAAGCCCGATAAATATATATTCAAATTTAGTATCTAAAATAAGACCCAATATTTTGATGCAAAAATAAGGTAAAATAAAATAAGATTGAATTTTAAGACACAAATGAGGCCCGAAACGTAAGGCCAAAAATGTTGACCCCAAAATAAGACCCACAACAAAGCCACAATATCAGGCCCAACATTTTGGGCCCAACACAAGGACACAAGATGAAGACCCAAAACAAAAGGGAGAGAAATGAGGCCCAAATATAGGGTCAAAAATAAGATTCACAATAAAAGACATAAATATAGAACCTAAAAATATAAGGCGCCCAATTGCAGAACCTCCAAATGGAGACGCAAAATAGAAGAAAAAATTGAAATACAAGGTCCCTAAATAGTTTACACCAAAAACTATGGCTAAGTTAAAAAATGTGTATAATTAAAAATTTTATGTTATTTTAAATAATTTTTATTTTATAACTTTTATTTTCGTCCGAAAATATAAATTATCGACCCAATTTGGTTCACTATTATTATTCTTTATTAAAATAGCTGCTCTGGCTCATGAAATATAATTGATTCTCATTTGTACAGTAATATAGGAAATTACTTTTTATCACCAACTTAAATCGCCTGCCTATATAACATATCATTAATAAATTACAATTGACGCACTTTTATTAAATATTCATTCTTTTTAGCTACTTTAACTTTTAATTAAGGTTTATTAAATACAAGCCTAGGGAATTCAAATCAAGTAAATATAATAAATACTATATATAATAAATAAAT
>JAUESI010000027.1:200185-213499 GCA_032275145.1 Synergus laeviventris | reverse complement strand
TTCTTTTCTATTTCAGGAATTTCGGAAGTCACGGCGATGATAAATACGAAATACGCAAATCCAAGGGAAGATAATCCAGACATTCAATTAATTTTCGGAGGATATTTAGCCGACTGTGCAGAAACGGGAATGGTTGGAGAGAAAAAGGGATCAAACAGGACTATCTACATCATTCCGACTCTTCTTCACCCAAAGAGCAAAGGATACATTCGTTTGAGGAATAGCGATCCACTCTCCAAGCCAATGATATATCCGAAATATCTGACCCATCCTGATGATGTTGGATCTCTTGTTGAAGGGATTAAATTCAGCCTTAAATTGGCTGAGACCCGAGCTCTCAAAAAGTATGTTCCATTATCTTTTTATCCTATCTTCGTGGTGTATTGAATTCCACAAACCTTTTCACAATAATAAATCTCTTGCAATCCTCAAGCATTTTATCATATATATTTCCAGATATGGTTTCCAGTTGGACAAGACGCCAGTCAAAAACTGCGAGCATCTGAATTTCGGTTGTGATGCCTACTGGGAATGTGCCATAAAACACGATACGGCCCCAGAAAATCATCAAGCTGGATCTTGCAAGATGGGACCTGCGTCTGATCCATTGGCAGTGGTTGATAATCAATTAAGGGTGAGGGGCGTCCGAGGGGTGCGAGTTGCTGATACGAGTGTGATGCCGCAAGTTCCATCTGGAAACACGAATGCACCTGCGATTATGATCGGCGAGAGAGCTGCGGACTTCATCAAAAGGTCTTGGATTGGTTGATTCAAAATGAAAAAGTGTTTTGAGAACTTTACTAACATTTATAGAGGTTTTCTCTCAAAAGAGACTTTGAAACCTCCTTTCTTCAATACACCCATTCGTATTGTTCCAACTTTGAGACCTTCCTCAACACTCTGACAAGATAATCTCGATTTTTAAAACGATTTTCTTAACCGGAAGACAAATGGTAATTTGCATCCTCAAGCTATTGCAAATCTTACGTCAAATCTTACGAATTGCCGGGGAATATTTTCTTCTTGGAACCCCGGAACGACCAAGTAGACGTAACTGATTTGCGCAATATATGTACAAAAATAAGTTGTTTCAATCAAATGTAGAGTAAACGAGTAGAAATATTAGATGAATTAGGAATTTCCATATCAGTTGCTTTTTCATCATCGACAATGGGAACCCTGATCAGGAAGGGCGGAGGATAGATTAATTTTATAGCCTCTAGTTTATAGAAGTGAAAGTAAGTTATATACCTATAACTAGAACTCGTACTAGCATTAGGTATGTACTATGTTCTCTAGATTTTGTAATAAAGGTACCTCCCAGAAAAAATGCAGATTTCAGATCATTTACCTGCAATGTTAACAAATTTTGTGATCTTAAAACGCATTACAGTACAAAGTGTAATGTATAATTGTAATAAGTGTGTATGATCTCTCAATCCATGAATTAGTAAGAATTTGAGTAAATAAATTAGTAGCTTTACATTCAACTATTGAATTAGTCATTTCTCCACTTTCTACTAAATGAAATAATAAGTCACTTTTTTTATAAATATCTATGTCATTTTTTTTCATATTTTTAGTATTATAAAGAATTTTCTCAATTTTGAAGTTTTTTATAGAAGGTTAACGTTTATTAAAGTTTTAACGGATATTAAAATATAAAAAAAGAGTAATTTTAGATTAAAAGTTAATGATTTATTGTGAACATTAAACTCGGAAATTATGTATTTTTTAATAGATTATTAACGATTTGAAATTATTTCCAAAAGACCTGAATATTATTTTGTTGAAAAGTTGAGTATAAAACTGTTCTTTAATCTAATTTCTAAATAGATTCAAAACTTTAGATTCTATATAAAACCCTAATAACTGGATTTTAAGAGACTTCAATAGAAAGATTTAAAAGATTCTAAAGAAGTCTAAATGAATTTTTATTTCATTAATAAAATTGTGTGAACTATTGCATAAGCTTTGTCGGTATTGATCGAAATTTAAATAAAAATATAGACTCATTTTCTTTTTCTTTTATTTAACTCCTATTACAATTTCATGACCTTTGACCAAAAACACTTACATTATTTAATACTGAAGTGGGAGATATTTTTCACAAAACTGATGAATATTTAAGTCTATTTTAATTATGCGAATTCTAACATTTAATGATATCTTAACAATGATGGTGAAGACTAGAATAACATTTCTCAAGTTTCAAAATTTGGAGAAAAGTTTAGCTTGTCACTTTCTTAAGAAAAAAAAGCTATATTAAAATATATATTTATTATATATTTGAAGATTGATATTTTAACTCAAAATGTGTTTATGAATCTAATCGATAATGAATGTATGAAGATATTATTTAAATTATGATATATATGATATTTATATAAAAAGAAAGTAGTATAAAATAATTTGGTAACTTTAATTTTTGGACTGCATTTAGTTATCTTTTCCTTCCGAATATCCTATTCTATTGAATTCTTCTTTCATTTTCTTAGAAAAAAAAATAATCGCTGAAACTTCGCCTCCTATTTCCACATTTATACATTCTTCTGATTTTCTGAATATCTCTCTTGCTAAATCCTGCTCGCTGACCTAGAACATCATTGGCTGATCCCTGAAATATTTGTATACATTCTTTATATTCAACATCAAAGATTTATTATAAAAAAAAAGTTGCTACTATATAATATATATAACATTATATTATTAAACACTTACCCTCGCAACTATTGTTGGTTGTCCATTTTTCGAAAAAGCATTAGGGGAATAATGCATCACACTTGTATAATCGTAACCAACACCAAAAGCATCTGTAGTTTCCCTTGTGGATTTCTCAAAATTAACTTCATGACCTACAAAATGTTGAAATTGTGCAAATGTGCATATAAGTGTCATAGATATCTTTTTAAATAGTTAATTGCGACGTCGGTAATCATTCATTTACAGCAAAAGTAATTTACCTCGCATTATATTATGCCATTGCACACTGACAAACTCGTCCCTGTCATATCTGCTCTGCTCATGCAAAAATCCAACAGCATGCATCAGTTCATGAATTACGGTTCCTTTTTTGGTAACACAACCAGGAACCTGAAGATTTACATCCTGACGGCCACCAATTCTTCCAACGCTGCTCCAACATCCGGTATTTCCAGCTGTAATTCTTATGTAATCTGATTCCACTCCAGCATAAGGTTTGAATCGAATACACGTGTTTCTGCGATAATCATCCATTGCTTCTTCAATCAAACTCTTCTGTTCTTGATCTACAATAAACAATAAAGAAGCTAATTTGAATTAATCAGGAAAAATAAAACTTTTTAAGAATTTGATTTTTTTTTCTCTGAATAAAAGACATTAATAATCTTACTGGGCATCAGAATCAATGTTGGTAATCATAAGAAACATATATTATTAGTTTAAGTTTGTGCTCAATGGCACAATAAATATTGTATTGTCTGAAAATGCCAAAATATACCATCCACCATTTCTTAGATTTTAAGAGATTTTGAAATTCCTAGTTGTATTTTGAATAATTTTACTAGGTTTTTAAAAATTGAATCTTGTGAACACCTGAATAATAAGTTGACATGGTAACCGTATAATATATGGTATTTACCAATTTGTATAATTTACCTAAAAGAGGGTAATTTTTGTTGCAGGTAATATTTACCTTGAAATAGGGGTGAATGTTACAGTTGGTTTTTTGAGTATAATACTGAATGATATGTTACGTATTCTGAAATTTTCTTACTGAAAAATGGACTAATCATGTAAGGAATGACTCCACCGGGCCAGCGAGCGGAAGATGTCTTAAGGCCATTTCTACTCAGTACATTCGGGAAGAGAATATCACCCTCAACATATTCTCCAAGTTCCTCTGGATTAACTCCCATTCCTTCGTGCCATTGAGAAACTTTTAATCCTGTTTCATTGCTAGGCTCCGCAAAAAGTTGTCGTCCTAAATGCGACAAATGCGAGAGCAGTCCATCTGGACTATCGACGGCATTATCCAAAACGTCTCGAGGGAAAAAAGGCCATGCAGAAGATGTCTTTGTTCCAGCGGCGATTATCGCAGTCAAAACCAACCATTCGATCGACATTTTTCTAATCAAAATAGAAAACATAAGCAAATCAATTTTACATAAAATTACACCCATAGGAAAACATATTGAAGAATTCCTTCGGAATCAGAAGCCTTTTCAAATTTCTGATTTTTAAAAGATGTTTTAGAATTTTTAAAGATTTTAAATGTTAACTATAAGGATTATTTCTATATTCGAAAATAATTGTAGGAAACTAATTCTAATAGACAGATCAATTATAGAAATATTATTATAGAAACACACTTATTTACGAATTTTAGGAAAAATCAATACTTTTAAAAGGTATTATTTATATCGCTATAAATTTTACTGATTCAACATTGGAATTATTATTATTATTATATTACATTTTTTTGTATATCAGAAGAGTATACTTTTCATAAAACTTATTAATTCTAAAAAATGATGTGATTATAAGCCTTGTAATTTAAAATTCTGCATTATTTAACCGTTTACTTTCTTTTGAAGTCGAAGAATTGAAAAATGGAGAAAGGAATAATAGAAATGGAATAATTACCAAGAAAGCGGAGGAATTTTGTCTTATTTTTGGAAGAGGAAGACACCTGAACCAAATTCAAGTTTACACTGACTAAACACATAATGTTAGGTGGTGTCTTTATAGTGAAGAAGATAAGGTCATTTACCCACTTTAAGATAAGTTCGCGAATCCGGAAGTTTCGGGGACAATATTGCGATAACCATGGACTTTGGGTGCCGGAAATACCGATTTATTGCCACAAGTTCCGAACCTCCTTTTTTTTCTTCCTTTCCGATATCTTATAGAATATACTGGAATACATATATACAAGCCATGAAACCTGTTCTGACACTAGCTTATTGACATTTCCTATTTCGTAAACGGATCACGAGGACCTAAATTTGAAATTGAAATTAAATATGGACAAGGGCAAATTTTTCGCACCTAGTGCTGAATTTTATGATCTTAGAAACATTATAAACATTATAAACGTTTTAAAAGATTTTTATTCCCTTTCAATGAAATTTAGAATAAATTTAGGATGAATCCTGTCAATTTCTAACAAGTTCGAGTGAATCCAAAATTTGAATGAGAATTTTTTCGCCAGAGTGAGTAGACGTCTGAAAGTTGTAGTGCTATGATAGGGCAATTATTTATAAAAATTATTTACGCATTTTGTTTATGGCTTGACACGACCCTGAAAGTGGTGATTGTACTCTATTGAGATGCAAATCGATCAAAAGAAATATTATTGAGGTTTCGTAATCTTTTTAAGAAGTCTTCAAACACTCAAGGCTGCACGAAACCACTTTGCTTAGAAAAAACCTTCCAATACTAAAATCTAAAATTTGTAAGTGAGATAAAAAAAGAACATTTAAAAAAAATTGTTTTGGTTTAATTACTAGTTTGTTTAACTATTTTTAGTTACTTCCTATTTCTCGTTTTTATCAAAACACTTGTTGACAATCTACCTATTCTATATATTACATTTTTCAGGAATAAATTTACATAGTAATATTTCTCACACTATCATTCTAATTTAACAGTCTCAGGTCGTAAATATTAAATGACTTCTTAAAAAGGTGACAATGAAAACCACTTATCCAAATCCTAGACTCACTTCCGTAGAGGAAACAATAAATTCATTTTTAGATACGAAAAGAAAAAAAATGTTCCTGTTTAGCTAATATTTATTTAGTAATATAATTTGACGGTTTTTAACAAAAACCGGGTATTCCCAAAAAACTGACTTTAAAAAATGGGAAAATCGCTAAAATGACACGAGGAAAAGGGCGGAAAATTTAAAATTAAAAAGCGCAATCGAAAACACTAATAAATCAATAAAACAAATGAAAACTGCCTTATATTTCAACTTTATCAAAGTTTCTGCTTATTATATACAGAATATAAAAGAATATTATGCGTGATAGAATCATATTTACTTCTAGAACTCATCATTTTTAATTTGAATTGATAATTATAAAAGTCTCAATTTAAATTTCCCGCCTAGTCACCTGGCGGTGAAAACCGTGATCACGTGATGTAAACACAAATCGCTTCAGTGTTTTATCGAAGCTCAACTTCAACCCACGCACGGCTTCAACCCAACCTTAAAACTTAAAAGTGAAATCGCGAAAAACGCTTTCGTTTTTCGAAATCAAATTTGTACATTCTTTTATATCGCCCAAGAACATGTTAACCGAAGATACTTGGCACGAGATTATTCTCGCAGTGAAGGAAAACAGGCACGAATTGATTCTGACAGGACCATCAATATCAAAAAAGATTTCAAATTCTGGAATCGATTCGGCGCTCTTTAACCTGCAAAATCTGAATTTTTTGGATATCCACCAAACGGGATTGCAATTCATTCCAGAAGAACTCGGAAATCTTGTCAATCTTACGACCCTTGTTCTGCACTCGAATAATCTCGAGAAATTACCGATTTCTATCAAAAATCTAGCCAAACTCAAAGTGCTCGATTGCTCCAGAAATAAGCTGATAGAACTTCCTCAGGAAATTAGCAAATTACCACAGCTGGCGACTGTCAATTTGGGATCAAATCTTCTCACAGATTTGCCTTCGCAAGCCTCTAATCTAAAATTGGCGCTGTTGGATCTTTCAAACAATAAATTTGAACATTTTCCAGATGTTTGTCATTCGGACCTCGTGCATCTTGCAGAAATCAGAGTGAATGGAAATTTGATTAAGGAAATCCCGGCGAAAATCCACGTTTTGTCGTCCTTGAAACTTCTAGATTTGTCTGACAACAAAATATCTGGTTCTTATTTGATTTTTTTTGTACATATTTGAATTTCAAGAGGTGTCAAATTTCTTCATCTTTTCAGATTAGGAATTTTAAAGTTCATTAAGGCCACGTGTAATATTTTATCTGATCCCTACCTTACCGGCATTTCTTCCCTGCAATTCCATTACTACATTTATTGAGATATCGAATTAAAAAATTTTTTAATTAAAAGGAACGCCACTAAGGTATGTTTATCCAAGTTTATTTGGTCTGAAATTTTGTTAAAACAAAAAGATTTTTTCAATGTAATTCTGTTTATAATTTGCATTTACTATAATTTGGGAAATTTTCAACTCCATATGTAGAAATTGCATTGCAGAAAAAAATGTTTTATATAAGTTAGGGATCGGATAACTATTGATATGTATTTTGTGCATAAAACTCATATAACGAGAAATTCTAAATCTACCCTCAAAATCCAATAGTTTCTTTTTTCGCAAAAAGAATTAAAAGAGATTTTTCGCTCTACTCGCAATTCTAATTGTAAACTGAATATCTCTACAGAGCGAATAAGTATCTAATTACAATATTCGTTAACTAGAATAAAGAAATCAAATTTTGAAATAAGAATATTAGAACTAAAATATTTTATTATTTTTCAGTTGTTCCTGGTGAATTGGCAGACTGTTCAAAACTGAAAGACTTGAACCTGAAAAACAATAGCCTCTCGGACAAACGTTTGTTGAAGCTCGTGGATCAATGTCGCACAAAACAAGTCCTCGATTATGTTAGACAGCACTGTCCAAAATCCAGCGGCGATTCTGGCGGAGATTTCGGAAATAAGTCGAAAAAGGGAAAAAAAACTCGTAAATCCTCGGAAAACGAAAACATTTTAAACACCCTTGAGAGATTAACCCACGAGTTAAAAGTTCTTAAAGTAACTGAAGAGACTCCAAAGATCGCAATCACCGAAAATGTAAAAGCAGTTCGACCTCATATTATTGCCTGCATCGTTAGGGATCTAAATTTTACAGAAGAAAGCTTCAAAAAATTTATACAGTTACAAACAAAGCTTCATGAAGGCATTTGTGACAAAAGACAGGCTGCCACTCTCGCAACTCATGATTTAAATCTCCTCGTTCCAGGTTAAAAAATTTGTTTAGGTTTTTTTCGATATTTATTTAATTATTTATTTACTTATTTATTTTATTTTGACAGGAAATCTTACCTACACGGCAATGCCGCCTAATGAGATAAGAATTAAACCTCTGAATAACAATAAATGTTACTCTGGCGCAAGTCTGTTTAATAAATTGCAAACAGAAGCGGACAATTTCAGAAAGGAGAAAAAGCGCAACGCTTACTCTGGAATTCACAAATATTTGTACCTGATTGAAGGAAAGCCGCTTTTCCCGTGTCTTTTAGATAATGAGAAGCAAGTAATTTCATTTCCACCAATCACGAATAGCGATATTACGAAAATGTCGACGAATACGAAAAATATGTTGGTGGAGGTCACGAGCGCGACCTCACAGCAAATTTGCAGGTAAAGCTTTAGAGTTTCGGAAGATTTATTCAGGCAGAAGTTATAGATTTAAAATTTAAAGGGATACAAAGCTAAACAACGTCTAAAATTATTAATTAAAAATTACGAAACCTTTTACTTTTCCAGGCAAGTAATGGACCTATTCCTGAAGGAACTTGTTAGCCTGGGATTGGGGTGCACACTGGACGCGAGCGACTCTGAAGAATTTCATAAGCTGGTAATAGAGCAAGTGAAAGTTGTAGATATGGAAGGAAATATGAAACAAGTTTATCCTTGTAGGACAGATTTGAACTTTGAGGATAACAGTATTTCGATAAATCGCGAGTAACAAGGCCTGCAACTTTTAGGAATATATAATACTATATATTTAATTAACTATACATGAATCGATCTTTACTTCTTAATACTAAAACACATCGTTCTTAATTTGTACTTTTTTTACATGCCTCGAAACTAGAGATATATAGAGTTTATACTTTTTTTTCGTTTCCTCATACTGTAAAAGAACTGCAATTTTTACACAACTATTTTTCCTGTTTTTTTTTAAATTTTTTATTCATTTAGGCTTTACAAGTAAGCATTTTTGCCATTCTTTTCCATGCACTTAATTTTGTGGTTTGATGTATTTAGAAATTTCTATACAATGAGTAAAGATAATGTTTCAAAAATTTATATTTTATGTAATCGACGAATAAAAATGGAGTGTTATTTAAAGAATTTTTTTTTATTATGTTTTATTTATTATTTTTAAGAATTCTGCTATAAACATTCAGGAACACAATTTACAAATAGATTTAAGTATTTTGAATGAATTTGAAGATCAGTAACTATATTATGAAATAAAATAAATCTTTGATAAGTCTAAATTCAGATTCTCTTTTTCTTTATTTTTAAATTTCGAACTATGGCCATACGGAATTCTAGGTATTTTGAAGCAGGTCAGTAGAAGTCGAATCGTGATAAATATCTCGTGAATCACCAAAAAAAATCCTCAAAAAGTTCCACACCGAAGTTCAAAGTTCACTGACTGTCAAATTAAATAAGTTTATCTTTCTCGATTCGGAGAACGTAAACAACATTCAAATACCAAACGGCCATTTTTCTAAGTGACGTCATTTCGCGATTGCAGCGCCATCAATATATCCAATGATATCCAACCTGATCCAACTTGCCATCTTGAATTTTTCTTGTCATGCCGGTCGTGTTTCGTCTTGGGTTCTTTAATTCTCTAAGTGTTTTTCTAATAATTTAAACTCCCAATCGTTATTAAAACCCCTTTTTCATCCTCAAAAACTCAAAAACTCCCGGCGGTTTACCACCCGTCGCGGTTCGCGCGACATTTTGTATTTTGTCGCAAAATTCGTGTTTTCTGCATTCCAAAAGAGTCTTTCTGAACTTTTGTCAACGTGCGCTATACTGCACCCGATTGTTTAGTTAATTGTTAATATGGCGCCTAAACGTGACTGGACATGACTGCAGAGAAAAATAACTTATTTTGAGGTTAGTTTCTTACATTTTTAATCTTTACATTTTCTCAATTCCGCTCGAATTTCACGAAGAATTTCTTCATATTACACCTCTCTCGAATCTAGACTCGATTTTAATCATTCTTCCAAATCGTCAAATTCCAATGAAAATTGATGATCTACAAGAAAATTGAAAAATCGAGATATATTACGAGACTTTTAACATTCCCAAATTTCTAAAACTTTCCATGCAATTGAAAAAAATAGGTATCGAAAGTACTTCTATTTCTTGGGTTCAACAAATTTTTCGTCATGTGGATTTGAGATTGTCATTTGTTTTTCTGATCGTTGGTCCTTTGTCCTAATGAAAGACAGGAGATGATTGGATAATTTTTTTTTTTTTTGTAATACGTCACGTGGCGCTTTGTTCGTAATTTTATGTAATTATGTGTATGTCGTTTGCACTTTTCGTTATACACGAGTCTACAAAGTCTAATTCTTTTTTGTAAGTTAGCAGCTGACAGATTATATATTTTATTCCATTTGGGATCCGGAATGGAAAAAGAGATCTAGGCTTTGTTGTTATTGCCAAATCTATAAATAAACAAAGAATTTATTCTTCAAGTCTTGAAGAGGGTCTTAGTCCTCACAGGCTTTCCCAAAAAATTATTTTTAACCGAGAATAAAGAACGAGCGAGTTTCAAAACTTCCTCCGGTTTTCTCTTTGTCTTCCATGTTGTGTTTTGTTTACGCTCGCTTTTCCCCGAAGTTCGTTACAAAAAATATAGGAAAATCATCTGGATTTAAATATTATTCATTTTTTTAATCGAAAATAATTGCAGGAAACTTATTATAGAATCAAATATAGAAAAATCATTTTAATATTTCTAACTTATATAATTATTTTCATATAATCGCGAAAAAATCGTAGGAAAATAATTATAGGCCTATACTGATTTTCTTATAATATTTTTCCGTCAAGGAGAACATTTTTATTTGAAGAAAAATTATCTATGTTTTTAGTATTTTTAAGGCCTTTTTAAGTGCAAGTCATGTTATTAAAATAAAAAAATATTTACGTCTGACTGAAGGATTTGCAAAGTTTGAAATAACTTTTTGGAACCTTTTTAGAATTAACTAAATTTCTATAAAGTTTGCAGACCCAAATGAAGCAATTAATTAATAAATAACTTCGTTTTAAATTCACAACGCATTTATTTATTCAAAACTTAGATACATAATGAACAAAACTCAAAGTCCATCAGGACTTTTATTACAGGTACGACAGAGTTATAAGGTACATATTTCTAAAATTAAGAAATGCACATTAAGTAGACAATAAAGAAATCACCCAGCTAACTATAAAGAAAAATATTTTCTATAAAATGAAATAAAAGTAGGTGATGTAATAAGTTTGTACTCATTGTATCAATTCTCATGGAATGGAATCAGACATCTCTTTGAATCTTATAAACATCTTTAGGATTTACAATTATTAGATATAGATATCGGTACATCAATTTCTTAGAATTAGATTGAATCATAGGTTTGAAAAATATAATCTGTGAAGGATGGGAAGATCTTTTTGGTTCATCACATTTATGTTGACTAGTTATTTATGAAGTTCCTTTGCAGATCTTTCGAATTTATTTTACTTTCCTTTGCTCCTCGCGCTCTTTCACGTCGATTATTCCAAGATTGATGCAAGCCACATATCCATGAAGCAAAGAAAGAATTGTTTTTACAAATGCGATGGGAGCAGATAGTATGAGAATTGCTCTGAACAAACTGATACCGGCCACTGAAACAAAAACAATGTTTTTCAATTACAAAAATAATCAAATTTACGTGTATTTCAAATTCGAAATTGACAAATTTAAAGAAATCTCAATGATTTATAATTTAAAGCATTTTCAATGTTATATTATTATTTTTAAAAATGGAAATCAACCTCTTTTAAGTGAATGTTTTTAGTTAAGAGCGTTGGGTTCAAGTTCTCAAAATTCAATTATCTCATTTTACTCAACAAATATTAGAAATATGTCTCTTCGCTCTGTACCTAAATTTCTATTTAAAAATTTAATAGCGCTACAGATCGCAATTATTTATTGAGTCAAATTAGGAAATTGAATTTTGAACATAGAATTTGTACCCAACACTTAAAAAAAAGGTATACTTACAAATGGGTCCTTCGGTAAAATACAAAAGGTACAGAGCAGCATAAAAAGCTTCATTCCCAGCGCACATAATGAACAAAACAGTCCGGTTCGTGTAATAAACCCTCATTATTGGATTTCCAGACATGTCGATAAACTTGTGACTCGTTTTTCCCTGCAGTAGAGATCTATAAATTCATTTTTCGAAATTATTAATTGTAGAACTTTCAAAATTCTGAAACTTAAAGATTTTTAAAATTCATAATTATTTAAGAGTGTTGCATCCAACTTCTAATCTCAAGATTTGATTTCCTCATTTTACATAACAAATATTGTATGTAATTAGATATTTTTTCGCTCTGTAGCACTATCCACTTTTACAACAGAAATTTGTGTAAAGAGCGTAAAAATACCTAATTATAAGATTATAATATTTGTTGAGTAAAACAAAAAATTCTAATTTTTAGATTAGAACTTCGATCCAACACCCTTAAATATAATTTTAAAATCTTACGAGTGCAAATATATCCAATGACAAGCAATGTCGATAGCCATGCTGAGTTGGAACCAAAAAGTGTAACTTGGGTAAAAAAGGCTGAGAGTGACCAAAAGACACATTGTGCCAACTCGATCTGTCAATTGATCCAAAATTGCCCCGAATTTGGTGCTTTGGTTGAAATATCTTGCTGCGTGGCCATCAAATGCATCCAAAAGTGCACTAGTAACATAACACCAGATTGCTATCACGTGATTGGTTGGCATAAAGTAGAAAGATATCAAGGCCAAAATCACTCTTGCGTATCCTAATTCAAAATAAAATAAAATAATTAATGTTATTTAGTTTTCGACATTACTAAAAGTGAATTCTACATTCTTTGACCCAAAATTATTCCTGCAATTTTTCGGATCCTTTATTTGTCCAAACGCCAGGAATTTGAAAGATAAATTTTTTATTATATTTTTTATCTGCTATTGGAGAGAGGAGAGAGAGAAGTTCTGAGTTACATAAAATGGTAACATCCCTAACTATAATCAATAGAAGAAGTCTTTCAAATGCCACATATAGATCTTGTATTACGAACGCTTTGTTGTCATTTTCAAAAGAAAAAAAGAATATTGCTAAAAGATTGTTATTGTTTAATTTCCATTCTTAGAAAATCTTTTTTTTTTTATCAATAGAATACATAACCTTAATGTAATAAAATAAAATGATAAAATTATCGTTTATTGATTGAACTATTATTTTCATTAATCGCTCTAGCTTTCCGCAATGTAATTTATTCCATTTATTCAATCTTAATAATTGCGTTT
>JAUESI010000027.1:184238-200085 GCA_032275145.1 Synergus laeviventris | reverse complement strand
TATTATTATTATTATTATAATTATTATTTACCAATGATGTTGGGCACGAAGAGGAAAATATTCTCGGATTCCGTCATTATTGCTTATTATCGTCGCCTGTTGCTTCCTTCAAGTTTTAAGCCTTTATAGCTTAGTTGAATCTGGTTGAATTAGGATGAGTTTAAGTAAAGTAGATCTTAATGTTCCCACCACTTCACAAGGTCAGCTTATCTATAAAAAAAATGATAGGAATATCTGCCACTTCTGTTTAGCAAGCGATGTCAATTATTATCTTGGTATTTGTGTTTGGGTTGAACTTATGAGAGAAAAAATAGTTTTAAATGCACTTGACAACACGTCAGTTTTTCACTCACCGCGTTTCAGACTGTTTCAGACTGAAACCACTGAAACTGACTGAAAGTCTGAAACCAAGTACCTAACTAAAACTGATATACCGGACACCCCTGTCTGGAATCTGGATACGTCAATGAATCGAAAAAACTCGATTCATTTTAATCGACTCGTCGATTGTAGGGTTCGAGAATTATCGATCTTTCCGTCTAACTGACAGAAATTTTGCCGAAAGCCAAGGTTACAGGGCCGTAGAAAGCCAGTGGTACTATAAAACTACTATTCCTTAAATTTAAGTTGATTGAATCAAATAAAACCGAAATAAAACAAAAATAACCGGCTCAATAAAAATAAAACAGATAAATAAAATTTCTATATAATTTTAAGTATTTTTTCAAATTTCTAAAACTCTCAGTTTAAAATTCC
The DNA here is from genome assembly GCA_032275145.1 of Synergus laeviventris. Lineage (NCBI taxonomy): Eukaryota > Metazoa > Arthropoda > Insecta > Hymenoptera > Cynipidae > Synergus > Synergus laeviventris. The sequence goes on along the minus strand of JAUESI010000027.1, from coordinate 199,329 downwards.
TTCAAGTTTAACCCTTTGATTTCGAATTATTCTATTTCCAATTAGAGGCGAACCTGATTCATTTCACATTCCCCTCAACTATAGTGACCCCCACCCCTAACTTTATTTGTCTAACAATAAAAGCCAAGAATAAATGTAATTTATTTCATTTTGTAAGGGATTGTTTAAAAATAATTTAACAGATTGAAAAATTTTTATTTAAATTTTGAATTCTCCTTTTTTAGTGACAAATAGGTACTGTGATGACACTGTTGACGTTTGCTCTGCTGTTGTTTCGTGTGTAATGCAGAAATTCAAAAACAAACCGCCATTACTTATTGTTGCGTATATATCTACTACGCAATTTAAATTTCCTCTCTGAAGGTACAAGCAGAGGTAAAAGCCTAACTATAAGACTGCATACTCTTTGAAATTATTCTACTGTTTCTCCTTTTTTTTTAAGTTTCGAATATTGTCAAAAATTTGGGGCCCCCTCGCTAGTATCACGGCCCTGCCACCAGACGACATTGTCGGAATTAGAAGGAGGCTCTACCTAGAATTTATCTGCGCAAAATCAACAATCGTTCGTGTTGAACTTGTCTCTCGAAAGCTACCCGAGCTCCCATACTTCTCAGTTTTTCTCTAATCTCCTACATCCTGTAAATAAATTTACGCTTTTTAAAAAAGTGAGAAATTCCCCTTCCAACGAATTGCCACCTGAAAGTTTCCCCTCCGTGACCCGCTCGAGATACGTCACTGTACGGCGATTGTCGGTTTGCTCTCCGACTATTCGTCCTTGTGCTTTCGTGAAAGACAACTACTCTTGTAAATAAAACCCCATCACTTAAAAATCCACAAAGAACTTGAAAGATCCTCGGAAAACGTCTTACACGTGGTGAAAATCCATTCATTCAACAAAATTGCATGAACCCCCGAGAAGGTTAGCGCCGATCGATAAACTGTCAAGGATATTTTACAATCTTCGTGAATAACCTTTTGTGGTATGAGAAGTAGCAGGAGGAACATTTAAGGATAAAAGAAAGTCAAAAAGAACTTATAAAATGTGGTGATTTTTGGAAGAAAATCAGAGTTTGTTCAGTTCACGAAGATGAGGTTCTCAACCCCTGGAGCCCCGGGAAATCGATTTTTACCTAGAGATTTTTAATTGATCCTGTGATTCCCAGCACGGATTTTAAAAAGTGAATTTGGTGTCGCTTAGTTGAAGTTCAATCAGTGAATAAAAGTGAATATATATATACGAAAGTGAAGCAAGTGAATAAATAAAACCGTGACTTTGGAAGATAACGTCTCGCCGCCATTTTGAATTTCATTCCCACTCCAGCGAACCTTGTTCACTTTTCTAGTTTTCTGCTGTCCTCAGATTTCTCGCTCGCGTTTTTGACGTTACTCCACGTCTCTCGGTTTTCCAGACCTGGGGAATCTGCTAAGGTGGTAGATAATCCGCTCCGATGAATTTACATTAGATAAATCCAAAGAAACTCGCTGAAAATTCCCACCTTCTCGTCCCGGGTCGTCGCGATCTCGAAGCAAAGAGGAAAGCAAGCAGAGGAAACTTTAAGTGTTGCGAGGGGGACGAAAAATCTTTTGGAGGTGGAAAAAAAACCTGTGAGTCGAGTGTTAGGTTAAGTGTCTTTTTGAAACGTCACCCCGGTGCGAATTTTCTCGGGAGTCATCCAAAATTCAACTCTTGGAAAAATCTCATGACTTGACAGAATGACAAGTGATCGGGATTGTCGAGGAACTGACAAGGAAAATCGAGTTCTGAGGTAAATTATGAAGGAGATGAGGACGTGGTAAATTCTTGAGGGTTTTGGGGACAAGTGACTTTGGGGGTTTGGGATTTTGGGATGAATTAATGTGATGTGGATTGGGGTATGAGTGTGGATAGTGAGCTGTCGATTACGATCAAGATGGCCCCTGGGCCAGATCATCGCCAGGAAACTTTAGCTACTGATAAAAACACAGGTCGTGAAGTTTCGAGTGAAGCTAATGGACAAACGGTTGTTGGGAGTGAAGTTTTAAACAATTCGGGTACTGAACCTGTCGATGGCATTCCGAATTCCCAGTCCATTCCAGATAGTCAAGGAGATAATAAACAGGTGAGGTTATGTTGCCAAATTTAGGAAGAGTCCCTTTCGTATTTTATTTGTTTTTTGAGTTGAATTATTCTGCGAAGTCGAGATATATTAGTCAATGTATTTGTTTCGGTAATTAAATTTGACCTAAATTGAATTCTGATCCAGATTGATGATGCACTTTCCGTTGAAACACGAAATATTATGTTTGAAATTAGCGAGACTTCCTTTTTATTTGATCTAATTAAGATTGATCGATGAAGTAATGAAGTGCTATTAACTAATTAGTCTTCTTGAAAAGTTGAAAATGCACTATTTTCTAAACTTAATGATCCTTAACAGTTTTTCGTACTTAACATTCAACTTTTTCTTGTGTTTCTAACAAAAATGTATTCTTTTGATTTCTTTCGTTTTCCTTAATTTCTAAAAGGCTGAATTAAGAACTCGAAAATTATTATACAAATTCTAATTTTAGAAACTACCTCATTTATTCGTATCTTTGAAAGATAAAAATTCTCTACCTCAAAGATATAATTTAATGAATAATGATTGGTTATTAGTTGTCCTTTTTAAGTTAAATATAGTTTGGAATTGGTTTAATGTACTCCTTCCAATTCGAATATTCATGATCATGCGCAGCACTTAAAGTTTTTAAATAAACTTCCGCATATTGTAAATATTTTAATAAGTAAACTATTATCTCTTTGATGGTATTTAATATTTTTGTCTATTTACCACAGACACGAACCTATTCAACAGAGAACAGAAACCTCCAATAGGAAGCCAAATTTAAATAAAAATAAATTTAGAAAGGATTTTATCTACTTTTATGGATTGAATATGGAAGGTTCGCTACTGGTACAAAGATATTTGAACAGTTTAAGGCATTGCGGTTTTCCGAGTAGCTACTTATTTCCTGGCAATATGCCCGCTTTCCAGTTCATTCGAATTTCATCCTTATAGATTTTTTCCCCTCTTTTTCACGAATTTAGCCGTAAGAGCCAATTAAATTCTCTTCGGCGGTCACTTCAATATTTTTGACGAAACTAATTCTCTGTTTAGGAGAAGTAAATTTAGAGTTGAAGTTTTGAATCTTTTAATTTAACATTTAAATCTTTTAAAACATCATTCCTGACCTGGAAGAAAGTTCAGGAGCTCGTGATTGATTTTATCGAAAAATTTAAAGAAAAGAGTGTAAAGATGGAAAGCTTTTAATGTAATGAAATCTTCAAACATTTCATGTCAAACATCGCGTGCACATGGTGTACAAACTTCTACTTAAAGAGCATTCCAGTCAATAATCGACTAGCAGAAGAGTCTTTCCTACTTTCTGTGGAAAGAAAAGAGAGAAAAAGAGATGGAAATTGATGTTACTGTTTACTCAGGTCTCGTGAACTTTATGACTCGTGTAATTCAAGGAAATGTGCAAAAAAAACAATACAACGATAAACATTGCATTTTATAGGGGCTTACGAAAAACCTTTTTATGAAAATTAAGACCAAAACTTTGATTAAGAGACGCTACTTTTTGGTTTTCTGTGGTTTTTTTTATATCTCTGACAATTTTGAAATAATTATAGTTTAATTTTCGGCTCTGAATTTTAGGACTCTTAATATTATAATATTGAACAATTCCTCATTGAAAAACTTTAAAATTAAATAATTACAGCCTTCATGGTTTTATAAAACTTTTTTTAAATTAAAGGTTGATCACCAGAAATCTCAGTCTACATCAGATTGAAAGATTTAATGGAATTTTAAGAAGATTTCAAAACATCTTTAGGAATTTGAAAGGAATTCTGGGAATTATTATTCATGAAAAGATTTTTTCAATGAATGTTGAAGGACTTGAAAAATTGTTTTAAAATAATCTTAAAGGTTTTCGTGGAATCTAAAGAATTTCAAGAGATATTGTATGAATTTAAAAAATTAGATCGAATTTTCTGCTTTGCAACATATTTCCAAATGAATTTAAAGTTATTAGAATTATTCTTAAGTAAAAGTAAAACATTATTTGGAAACTTTGGAAAGTTGAGAATATTATTCCGTGGGACCATTGGATGTTTTATGAGTTATTTTAAATAATTTAAATCCCTCTCAAGTCTCAGTTTTTTTTTATGTTCTAAATGCATAAAATTATTCTAAGCTAATTCTTTAAAAATTTAGTGTGCAACAATAAGTTTTTTGTAAATAATTTATTCTGAGAATCCGTAGCCTAATTTTAAAGTATTTGTAAAAAGGTTTTAATTTTGTAAACTTGTAAGATCTTGATCCACTTTTCAAGTTTTTAAAAAATCAAAAAAACTTTTCTGAGATTTTATAGTACACAGAATAATTTTCTCAACTTTCAATAGTTTCGAAATAATTTTCTACCCTTTCCTAATCTTTCAAAAGGTTCTAAAGGATCTTATAAATAATTCCAATAGCTTTGGGACCAATTTAGAATTATTTTCAAAGCGAAGAGTTCGATACAATCGTTACTATTGAACTCGGAATAGGCAAAGGTCTAAGATTAACCTTTCCTTTACTTCACTTTACTTTACTCGTTGGCTGCAGTTTTGCTTGACAATCGTAAAACCCCACTGAGATAGGCTTGGGCGTCGATAACAATACTGAAACTGAACATAGATGTATACATATATATAGATTCTTTGTACACACATATCACTGACAGATTTCCAGGTTCCTTCCACATTTACTTTTTTTTCGCGATTTCAATTCCTTCTCGGACGAGTGGTATTGGCAATATCGTCACTTGATTACGTAGCTATCACGTCATTTTTTTTGTCGCGAGAGAGCGATGTCCTTATTAATTAAATTCGCGAGACGTCGATATGTCAAGAATAATACTAATACTAATACTAATCACGTACAGAATACAGATATAAGCTTTAGACTATAGGCTATAGACTATTTAACTGACAAGGTGCGTTCTCGTTAACTGTTGAAGTAAATGCTTTTAGAATTTTAATTAATTTATGTCATTGCTGTACTTTAATCCGTCCGAGTATTCCATTTGTTTAATGACTGGTTTTTAATTTACATTTTTTATTACGACCTTTTAAAGAAATTGTTGAAACTATTAAGGACATGTGGTAATTATTATGAGTAGATAACCTGGAATTTTTTCCATAATTTTTACGTTTTCAAAGAATAATATTAATATTGAAGATAACTTTTGAAATATCTTAAAATCGATTACATTATTGAATAATATACTGAAATTTTTTGGAAATCGTTTGGAAGGTCTTAAAATTCCACGGAATTCTTTAAAATTTCTAACCTTTAACAAATTCTTTTTAAAAAATTGATTGATTTTAGAAATTTTAAAAACATTTTTTAATTCCACGTAGTCCCTTCAGATTCATAAAAATCTTGAGTCCCTTAAAAAATCTTTTGGTATCCCTTAAAATATTTCGAAACTTCTTGAAATCTGGTATAGACTCAAAATTTGAGTGATCAACTTTTCAATTCATTTTTTTTTTTAATTTAATAAAATCCTCTTTCAATTTATTAAATTTTGAACGCTTTCATTTTGGAAATCTACAAAAATTCCCATTATGCGGGTAAAAAGATTAAAGATAAAAAATAAAATTCTAGTTTGAGATAAGAAGCTTCTTTAAAGAAAGCAAAAAGTTAAGAGAGGAAATCGAGATTTATTTATTTATTCTTTTGTTCAAACAGGGCGGTTAAAAATACGAAGATGTTTTTTTTCTTTTTTTTTAAATTCTTTAATAATTCACTCTAATCGTTCGGAAGTGGCCCATAACCGCATTAAAGATGTGAGTTTATTCTTTTATCGTCTGTGGTTTCAATGACTTCAGAAGCGAAAACACTTTTTAAAACCATGATGATTATAAATCTTGAAAAATAAGGAAGCGGCACTTTTATAAAAAAATAAAATAAGTCATTCACTTCGCCTACATTTCTTCTTTCAATTAATTCTAATTAATGTTTTTTAACAACACACTTTCATTTTTTAATATCAGATTAATATGTTTCCGAATTGTTAATTAAATATTTCTTTTTCGGAATTTGAAATTTTTTTTGGATAACAACTGAATATATCGTTTCATGAAAATTAGATTTGAAATTCTATATGATCGTTTATAATATTTTAAAAAAGGGGAGTTGTGAAAACGTTTATTATTTTTTTTTTCTATTTGATTAACTCTTTCCGTTTCATGTTTGTCCAAATTGAGTAAGTAAATGTTGAAACGACTGTAAATTATAACTTATTGTTTGGTACATACTTTTTGCGGAAAAAATGGAAATATATGCGAAACTAAGTATGGAGCAGAATTTAAAATAATTTCGCGAAACGTGATGTCGCAATTTCGCAGCCTACTTTATCGTTCAAAACCCACCCCACAATCTTGTACTTTCCGTATAAAGCACGATTCAATCTAACAAAATCTCGGTTGGATAGAGGAAATAAATTTAAACTGGAACTCATTTCGAAAATAACATGAGAATATTTGTTCGCAAATAAAACATTTAAATTAAATTTTTTTTAATCTGAATGCATAATCGCTTTTATGAAAATTCATATTTCGGAAAAAAATTAGGAAATATTTTGATATTACAATTAATAAAATTTATGAATACAACTCTTTAAGCTAAATAAGTTTTAAATATTGGAGTTTTCCTCCCTACTTTTAGGGAAATTTCAGTAGGACAGGAAAATATATATAATAATATTGTGATTGGTTCGTTCCTGAATATTTGAACAATTTGAACGCACTCTAGTGGACTTCGAACACACTAATTTTAATTTAAAATAATTATCATTTATTCTGATAATAACGAATGTAAATCTTCAACGAATATTAAACTTGCAAAATATTGTATATACCTAAATGTTGAGGTCAAAATATGGTTTTCACTTTTCAGGCTTACTAAAAAAAAAATTCAATCGTATGTGTCTGAAAATCTAGACAGCGTCTAAATCTATATAATTTTAGCATAAAATATTTATTATTACAAACGTAAATTTGGAAAATTAAATTTGCTCTTATGGTAATTAACACAAGCATGAAGTCACGTTTACATTTCGGTTGTGTGAATGCGGCTTGAACAGCATTTAAAAATCGAGCAAAATTATATAGGGAGATTTGGGGTTAAAAAGTGAGAGTCGTGGGGGGTAAATCCTTAGGCTCATCTGGCAACACTGACTCATATCGAGACCTTCTGTTTTTTTTTTATTAGAGGTAGTATAATCAGAATAATGTATTATCTGGTATAATATTGTACTAAATATATTGCTCTAAGTAAAAACATGGACCCATCTCGGAACCTCTATTTATAATTTTTGGAAAGTATAGGACAAAATTTTTCTAAATATAAATTAAAAAATCGACCAATATCGAGATCTCACCTTTTTTTTTTGAAATAATAGTACATTATTTTTATAAATATACTACACTAGCCGAAAACATTCTCACATTATGTTATTGGCCCCTTATGTTATTGAAAAAGACAATATAAAATTGCACCTGATTTTACTAAAATTACTACCCTAAACGAAAACATTTGATCATATCGAGACTCATATGTTTTTGGTAAACATAGTTAATATTTTAATAAATGTATTGTTTTATTTAAAACATTGGCCTCATTTTTTGAAGTAAATTGAACATTTTGCACTTTGAGGATAGAACTTTGGTCCAACACAATATATTAAGAGGTTGGTGCGCCTATATTATTTTTTTTTTTTTTTTTTTTGTGTTACAGGTGAGGTTCTCTCGTTCTTGACTCTCTTCCACGTACTGGTCAAAAGAAATTGGATTCTAAATATATCGAAAGATATTACTCAATCCAAAAAAAGACTCTAAAAAAGTTTCAAAAGCCAGAAAAAATCCCCTCGTTTGAATCTTTCAAAAATTCGAACTTTTTCAACGCGTTTCTACTAACTGGGAAAATCAGAACAAAGATTTGTTCTTTTTTTTTCAACATGTTCATGGCCACACGAAATAAGATATCAAGCTGAAACTTTTGGAGATAAAATAGAAAGCACCTATGAACGTTTGGGAACATCTAAATGTTTAGAACTTCAAAACAAAATTTGATATTTTGTTTTGAATTTATAAATATTTAGATGTTTACAGTTGCTTAAAGACTCCCTTAGTGCCTTCTAATTAATCTCCTAAAGTTTCAATTTGATATTTTATTTCCTGTGGACGTGAATATTCAAAAAAAAAATTTTGAAATCTCTTAAAATTATTTTTAAACATCTTTTAATACCTTTACAATTCATGGAAATTTAAAAAAGTAGTTTAAAATCGCTTGAAGTTCTTTAAATTCCATAAAAATGTTTACAAGTCTGAAAAAAAACTTTTTAAATCTTTTTTTTCTTAATTTTAAATTTTTTAAACAAATACTAATTTAAGAAGGCCAAACAATTCATTTACCTCCAGGAAGTATTTGTTATTTATTGAGAAATAAGCAATAAAATTGACAAAACAACAAAAGATTGGAAGATATTGTCGGCCTTGGAATACGAAAATGTATATATAATTCCATTACAATTAATGGTCTGAAATGACCCCTAAGCATTTTCTTTCGTTAAATAATATACAGAGAACTTCTTCTAAAATACAAAGAGAATGTTCTCCATAATGAATAAATTAAAAATATTTATACCGGGTGACATACAAAATAGTGGAATTTCGAAAGACACCAAAAATGTATTTTTTACCTATCATTTACCTGAAAAAGATGCGACCTAGTTATTTATTAATTATAAATTAATTACGTTTAATAAACGAAAATTTATGGCAGTTGTTCACCAAACCAAAAAAATTTTTAGGGTAGCTTTTCCACATTTAAAAATTCACTTTTTTGGGCCCCTAGTAGACACCCCGCTTTGAATCTTGAAAAAATTCGGACCTTTTGAATCAAGAGGTTAAATACAAAACCGAACCGGAAATGAAACGCCCCTTTCGAGCCTTCCAAACATTTGTCTTTTAAAAAGCCCTCTCAGGTTTCATTTGAGGTCGATCTCTCGCAAAGTTTAATCGCGATTCGTGACGATGTCGACGATCAATTTTATTTCTACTTCAACCCCAAGTAGAGCCGGCCCTGAATTGGATTTCCAGTGTAATGGCGGTGACCATGCCGAGCAGAGCGCGCCGCGCCCGCTCCTTAAAATATGCAAGTTTTCTATAACCCGGTTCGTTTCTCGTCTAGAGTTTTTTTTATTGTCTAAGTGAAAAAGTACCCCAAAAATACGCCCCTAAGATAACGACAAGATTCGATTTTCGCGACAGTGGCTGTGTCTTTCCGTGACAGTGATGACGATAAAAAAAAATCTTGCACATTTAGCACGAGCAAGGAACTCTCCGGATTAATCCCGACCCGGGACCCCTCTAAAAATATAAATTCCCAACGCCACCAACACCCATGATAATTTCCCTGGGACTGTAAGTTCTTCTCCAATCGTTTTTTTTTATTCGATTAGTTTTCATTTGCAACAATTTTATGCATTGCCACTGATCCGTTTCATAATCGTCAGCATTTGCTACGTCAGACACAGCTGGTCTCGGTTAACAAAGCTTTTATGAGCTTTTGTTGGACACTGAAAAAGAACCAGATTACTTTTTAATTCGAAAATGATTCCAAGGACGTTTTGAGGGTCGTTGATGATCTCATAAACATGGAAAAGTTTATTGGATTTTTAGAAAGTCACTCGAATTTTTTTAAGGGTCTCTGCACTTTAATACTTCGCAATTTTTAAATTGACGATTTATGCGAATTGAGCTTTTTGACTTTAACTGAAATTTAGGCTTTGAAGCTGAATATGTATATATTAGGTATATATATATATATATATTAGATATATATAATATATATATATATAGGTATATATTCTCAAAAGAATATTCGAGACTATTTGAGATACTCTCACCCCAAGTATTTCCTTCGCGTGTCTTTTTTTAACATCACAAAATAATTACTAAACAATATTGCTATAGTTATAACAATATAAGTACAAACATTTTAGAATAAGGATATTAAATGAGCTTAAACCGAATTCAACAATTTTAGGTGATTCCAAAATATTTCAAAATATTGAGTATTTTAGGTTATTACAGAAGATTCAATTAATCATTTAACAGAATTAATCAAAAATATCCAGACTATCTGGCAATATTTAGTAAGTGTACCAGGTAAAATATTGGGGTGGTTCGAAAAGTACCAAAAAAATTATTCTAGAAAATTAAATTTCTTAAATAAAAATTATACTACTCAAAATTTTAATTAATGAAATTTAAATATACCGAAAATAGTTTTTGTTTTCTACACTTTTGATCAAAATTTCTCTTCAAAAATTTTGTTCGAAACTTTTATTCAAAATATTTCTATTCAGAATTTGGAAGAAAAGTTCGAGAGGAATTTTAAAAAAACCGAAGAAAAATTATGAACAAAGTTTTTTAAGAGAAATTTTGAACACGAAGTGTAGAACAAGCATTTCTAACATTTAAAAAATCGAGAGTTTGTCAATTTCGTTAATAAACATTTTGTTACTTTTATACAGGCATTTGAAATTTCGAATTTTTCATTTTCGGGATTTTGGTTTTTCGATAAAAAGATGTTCTTTGAACGATGTGAATTTGAAACGAAACCATTTAGAACTTTAGTTTCAATTTTAAATAATTTATTACAGTGTGTGTGTTGTGTTTTTGTTTGAAAGTTGTATAATTTTGAGATTTAGCATTGACACCAAATTCAAATTTTTTAATTTAAAATGATTTCAATTCGCAATTATTCCATTTTGAATACTTCAAGTTTTCAGATTATAACAATGTATTACATATAACTAAAATTTTTAATTGTTCTGAACTGATTGAAACTTTTTCAAAGATGGACCTAAAATTTTGAAACCAAAATGATTCAAGGTTCGAGAAAATTATTTAGGAGGAATTATCGACTGGATATTTTGTAATTTGATTTTGGAAAGTTGAGATGGAACTTTTAATTCTAATAAATACAGGAAATCTTAATTTGAGATTGAAATGATAGAAATTAAATTAAATTCATTCGAGTTTGCGATATAATTTTATTTAATATCTAGGATTAGGATTAGAAGTACATACATATGTACTAGGATTTTTTAAATAGTACATTTTTAAAACATTCAATTCCTTTTAAATTAAAAATGAATTGCAAAAATAATTTTAAAGATCCAAAAAATTTGGTTAGCTCTTGGACTTTTTGATTTTTGAAAATTTAAACTTAAATAGAATTAACAATTAAATTAAAGGCAACCGTACATAATTACATAATTGAAGCTCTTTTATTTTATTTTTTTTTTGTTTGTTTTTCATTAATATACTTATTAATCGGGACTTTATCGTCTCAGATAAAAATATATTTTAGCCACACACTCAACCATAAAGATATGATATGATTTGTCACCCTGCAGCAATTTTCGCTTGTCCAGCGAATTTTAGTTGCATTAATTTGCATAAATTTAAAGTTCTAGATGTTACTGAATCATCAGATATTTGTATTCTTATAAAATGTAATTTTAAATATTATCAATAAAATTGCGTATTTTTTAAATTCTGGAATTTTTGGGAATTCTAGAATACATATTTGAAGAGGAATTAGGATAATTTTATTCTTTATTCTTTATTCTTTAATTAGGAATAAAATGATAAGATGACAATTATGAAAGTCTGGCTGTTATCTGTAAAAAGATTATTTTACCACATTGCTTTATCTGAACTGATCGAATAAGTGAAACCTTAAATTCTCTCCTGGAATTTATCCATCGCTCTAATCCCACATGAACTACTTTTTCTTCTACTTTTAATGATGTTTCACTTATTTACCATATTTTAATTATTTATTTTTTTTATTTCGCTGAATGGGTTTCAAATATAGGACCGATTCTAAATTGAGATTTATGTAAATAATATAATCTTTTAAACTAAGCTGTTCTTCAATTTGTTTATCTTGAAATTTTGGGAAATTAATTTCGAAATTATAAAATTTATTTTTCTCTAAATTTCGAGCAGTTTTAGATTGCGAACAATATTTATCGCTCTAGATTAAATTCTAATTTAAATATGGTTTTTAATTATTCGTTATAAATAGCAACTCAAAAATCAACCTTCAGAATAGTTAATTCTGATTTGAATAAAAGATAATCAAATTTTCCTTCGGAAATACTTACCATAGACTATCAGTTGCTAGTATCCTTTTCAGGGACGTGCCTTTTTTTTTTTTTTTTTCGAAATTGAATTAAAATGAAACTCCTCATTTTTCGAGGAAATTGAGTTAAGGGTGTTGGATTCAAGTTTCATACTCAAAATTCAATCTCCTTATTTTACACAACTTTTCGAAATATAAGTAAAGGCACAGAGCGAAAAAAATGTACTTTTAATGCTTTTTGCGTAAAACGTGGTGTTCGAAATTTAATCTTAAAATTCAATAGTTAAATTTTACATAAAAAAAATTTGTTAAATACATTTTTTCACTCTATATGCATACTTCTATTTAAAAAATAAGTACAACTACAAAGTGAAAAAATAGCTAGTTAATATATTTCTTAAGTTAGAGTTCGAATTTTGAGATTTGAACTTGGATCTGAAACCCTTAATTTTATTATTATTATTTTTTTTAAAAGATGTAATTAAGTCATAGATTGTGGGAAGATATTCAACGATTCAAATAGAGACAAGGGCAAATCTGATTGGGTCCGGTAAATGTATGTGAGATTCCAAGTTTGGAATCACATCTATAAAAGTTTGGATCTCGAAGACGGCATACTTTCCTTATTTGAGCCTAAATTATACGAACGTCTTTTTCTTACCTTTCTGGAATTGTTTCTCCATATGTTAATTACATTTAGAACTCGATATTTTGAGTCTTATTTAAAAACTTTCAAACTTAAAACGGGAATTTACAAGTTTCATTGATTATAGGAAAGTTTTTAAAAGCTAAATTGGAACTTGCAACTAAGTTGTAATTTAAAAATGGAATTCTAATTTGGATTTTTACAAATACAATAATTGTATAGAGAGGGCAATTTTCCGGATTCTTTTACTTTTTCAGGGAATTTTTTTTATTTAATAAAAATGTCATTATCACATCAAGTTTTGTTTTCCAATTCTTAGACCTTTGTTTGCATCTTTATATATATATATATTGGTCAAACGCGTGGTACAAGCTAAATGCACATTGAATGACGCAGCAAAATTTGAACTGCAATGATCACTTTAACACGAAAGCGTCTTTTAACGATCAAGAATCGAATCTACAATAATAAAATAAAATATCGATATAGTTGGATCATGAAGAGATGAACGATTGAAAATAAGCAGTTAACGACAGTATCGTTTCTTATCTTATGTAATTAATTTTTTTTTTGCTCTGTAATCATGAAAAAGGAGATATAGGACTCGCTCTTTTCAAGGTTTTGATCGTAGACTTTAGAAAAAATTGCATTCTCTTCTCTAATTTAAATTCTTGAGATTATATTCTTTTTCATTCAACTGTTATTTGCAAGTGTATTAATTAGTTTTGGTTTATTTCAGGAGGAACCTGCTACTCTTTCTACTCTGAATGAAGGAGAACTAAGGGCATTATTGGACGAAGCCTTTACTTACAAACGTCCTAAGGATCGAGAAGGAAAATCTGATTTATTCAAGGTAATATTTTTCTAGTAAGATTATTAGTTTCTTCAAAATTGAAAATAAGAATTAAACTAGAAAAAACGGATACCAAAAATGTCAAGTCATTTCAAAAAGATCTACGAGATTTCAAGAAATTCAAAAGATTTTTAAAAATTCTAACAAATTTTAAGGTTTACCAAAATATGTTTTGAGGGATTTCGTGGAATTTTTTAAGAGAGTTTTAAGGCATTCCAAGTGATGTGGAGCCAATTGAAAGGAATTTTAAGACATTTGAAAAGTATTTTTTTCTTTTAATAATTTTAAAGATAGTTGTGTAATTTTTGGCATTGCAAGCCATTTTTTAAGAATTTCAAATGATTAACTTTTTCCTGACTCTAATTTGGTTTTTATTCTTCCAGGAACTTCTTCAAGAGGCTGAGGCAGATGAAACCGAGGAAGGACATCGAGCAGTTGCAAATTCTCGTTGTCTCCCTGGTTCGAATCGCCGAAGACACAAAAGGGACTCCGTTTCCGAAAGATTAACCCACGGAGGTTCCTTGCAAAATCTCGCTCAGCCTATCAATTCTGAATTTGATAGCAGCTTCGCGTACCTGACTTCTGGATCGAGTCATACGTACGGAGGTGGTAGGAGAAAAGGAAAAAAGCACACAGGTCCGAGTGTTTCGGCCAGGCAAAGAGAAGGTGGATCTCTTCCTTCAAACGTCAACGCTTCTCACACACTCGCCTCCCTCGCGAATCTAGATTTGGTCTTTGATAAAAAGGTATATCACAGACTTTAACCTGATAATGTTGTCCTTTTTTGCGATTAGATATTTTTATTTCAAAATTCAAGTACTTTTATCGTTTCATTGTTTGAATAAAATTGTGCGCCAATTTCATATTGAAATGTCTAAAAAGATGTTTTTCTTTTTATGAATGAAGACTAGAAAATTTAAAATTCAAATCGAGTAATTTTAAACTCCTTATGTTCAGAATTAAACTCAAAACCTTGCAGTATTTAATTAAAGTCTTTAATATCTTTAATTATTCAATTTCTAATATATGTATTTCAGTCTAAAATTATCAAACTTTAGACGATTTGTATTGTATTCAATTTTTTGGTCTGTTAATTTACAATTGTCCTGTTTTCAAACATTTAATCAGTAATTGTTTCAATGAAAAATTTCAGAAGCTTTATATGTGAAATTACGCGTTTCTGAACGCTTTGTGTTTTTTAATTTCAATAACTTTTTAGATTTTAGCATACACTGATTATTCAGCCTACAAAATTAAATTTTTATTTAAACTTGAAATCCTTATAAAGCAATCCTAATTATTATTTTTTGAAGTTTGAAGCGAAAAAAACTTTTTAAGAAAGAAATAATTTATAATATC
>JAUESI010000027.1:172839-184138 GCA_032275145.1 Synergus laeviventris | reverse complement strand
AAAAAGGAACCGAAACGTGAAAGCAGCAGCAGCGTTGGCGCGTGTGAAGTCGAAAGCGAGATTCGAGAAAAGAGGAACTGTCGAGGAAAACAAGGGACAAATGAAATGCTTGAATCGGATAACCCGCCCCCAGACTATAAACGAGATTACATGGTGATCGATCTGGGCGATGTTGAGGTAAATTTTCGTCGTCGTGTAAAGAACTACACGGACATCTTTAAAAAGGTGCTCAAATATCAAGTCGATTCAAACCAATTTGTAAGTCAGGGCAGTTCCAGTACAAAATGAGTTGATCCAATCTTAAAACTAAGCGCTTCTTCGTCTCTTAAAAAAATAGGGTGACCACATGTCAGGAAAGTTAGGGAAATTTCAAAGAAAAATATTGTCAGGGAAATGGGAGTAGTAAAGGATGTCATGAAATTTAAAGAAATTTCAGTGAATTTAAAAAAAATGTGTATAACTTTTAATAGATTCTATAGAATTTTAAGGGGTTTCAAAATATTTGAAAAGGTATGCGAATTTTTGGAAAAATACCAATAGCACTATTCGAAACTTATTTGCGTTTTTAATTCTTTTCTGTTTGGGAAATTTGTAAGTCAGAGAAATGACAGGAAAATAAAAAAATTGAATTTTGTGGTCACTCTGAAAAAAGAAAAAAAAACACCAGAATCGAATTTCCTGGTGGATCAAGTGTTTTTTCATTTATTTTGTGGAGATTTTCTTCAAATTCTTTAAACAGTTTTAATAAAATAGTAAATCCTTGGTGATTTCCTTGAAAATTCCATGCAAAAGAGAAGCGCAAAGTTTTGATTAATGTTTCGCAGCTAAGGAGTACTTAATTGATGAATTTATTTCGCAGGTGGCTGGTAGCAATGAAAGGAATACGACCGCTTCGGTTGGGGGTGTCCAGAGACCCCGCTCCATCGAAGCGGAGGAGGATGAGGGCACCGAAATGAAAATATTCGAGCCGAGAAAACCAGTTCAGTTCATCACGCGCGCCACCTTTGACATCGCTCAAACACCAGTTGACACCACGATCGAGTTTCCGTTTCGCGAACACACCGTCAAGCAAGAAAAGTCCTCGAAACTTGCTATCAATGGTTCGGATGCGTCCAGTGCACTTCCGTTTACGACTTACAACAGTGTTCGCGTTCTTGGAAATTCTTCCTCTTCATCCAATACATCAACACAGGGCAAAGTTATAGTACCCAGCATGTACTCGGTTATGCCAGTTACGTGGTCATCTCCAAATCTTGCGATGGGTTAGTTACGATTTTATATTATTCCAATATCGGGCTTTACAGTCTCCCCTATTCTTTTTTTTTTTCTTTTTCCTTTTTTTTTCTTTTTTTTTTTTTTTTTTTTTAATAAAGAATTCCCCTTTTTATTTTCCCCTGGAATTTTACTTTTTTGGTTAAAACTGTTCTTAATAATGTTTATTAGTAATTAATAATTAATAACATTACTTAACCATTCCGTTGGTTGTAAATGTAATTTTTATTTCTTTTTTTAAGCGTTTCAAATTGAATTGAATATAATGTAAGTTGAAATTTTGTTTTTTGCAGAAGCAGTGTCGAGATTCACAGCCCAACATATAACAGTCAAGGATTCATCCATTTCCGCAGAGAAAAAGTCACTAGATGAAAACGGAAATGCAGTTCAGGGTTATAACAATGGAGAACGAAAAAAGGTTCGCCGAAAGCACACCCAGGAACCTAATGTAATTGTTTACAAAGCCGGAGAAGTTGAAGGTCATCGAAATACTGAAGACATCGACATTCTCTTGAACTTTATCGAGAACAAGGAATCAAAGGGCAAAAAGGGCAAGACTGGTAACAGCGTAAGAGTCAAAGCCAATTCTGGAGCGAAACCTAGAAACAGAGAGAAAGACTCGAAAAGGGAACAGATTCCTGAACTTCACAAATCAAACTCGCTGGAAGAGATTTCGAAAACCAAACTCGAGGATCTTACTATTGAGAAAAGTACCAGCTCCAGTGGTGCCAGCAGTGTTTCCAGTCAGCAGAGTAATTCTTTTTGAAATAAAAACTCAGGCTCTTTATATTTATCAATTATAATTTAGAATATAATTTTTTTCCAGGTGCGATAAACATTAATATTCGTCGATCGAAACAGAAGAGCACCGAGGATTCAGCTGCGGAATCTCGGGGTGATCGCAGATCTTGGGGAACTGAAGAAGGTCAGTCTATTTATTGTAACGACACCGGGGACAAATACACGACTCGCAGGAATTCCACGAAAAAAATTAATTTAACAGAGTCGGAAGCTGAACCTGAGTTTCTCATCGTGACAAAAAAGAAAAAGAGTAAAAAACAAAGGCGAAGTTCGAGTGGAAGCAGGGCACAAAATTTTTCGACTTCCGGGTCGTATCTTCAAAGGTCCAGGGGATTTTCTAACGATTATAGAACGCCACTCTCTCCAGAACTAAGGAGGAAATCCGCGAGCAGCATGCCTCCTAGGTATTTATTATTTATATTGATACAAATTACATCGACCTTTTAATTAACATATCCTCTCTTTAAGAAGCAAACTGATGATAAAAGACAAGGAGATGTTCTGCCAATTCAGGAATAGATTAACTGAGATTATTCATTTTTTCAGTGACAAATCGGATAGTAGCGACATGGACTCGGTGCATTCTCTTCCAGTGACATCAAAAACGCAAAAGCACAATCTAAAAAAAGCGACAAACTGTTCGGTAGGATTATCACAAGTGAGTTATGCAGATATAACTCGCACGGCTGCTTCTATGAATGTGCCGAACCTCATCACGAATGTTTTGAGAACTTCAAAATGGCCGAGTGTTCCATTGAAGACGACTTCGGAACCTGACAAATTACCTCATGATTCCTACCCGAGTCTTGACGAACTCCAGCATTCGGATCGGAAATCGAAACAGCCCAACTTTGCACAGGCAAATAACGTGCAGGGCCTCAGCTTCAGCTTCGAGAAGTCACTTGCCTCTGTAATGAAGTCCAAGATAGAAAACAAGACAGATGAAGCTCACGAAGAAGCTTTCAATAAGAAATTGCAAGTCATCAAGTACGTGCATGACATCGAGAAGATGCAGCAAAGCTTGACGCAGGTATTGTTACTTTTTTTCATCTGTCTTGGAGATTTGTCACCTTTTTAACTTTCTTAAAATTGAATAATATGAAAAATTATTGACATTGGAATTATAGGATAAATCCGGGTCATTTCTGATTTGAAAAATCTTATCTAAATAATTAAAATTATAAGGAAATTTATTCTCTTAAATCTGAAGATTTTTTTATCTAGTGCTTTGAATTTATAATCTTTTGAGAGTCTTTAAATCTTTTCAAATCACTTGAAATACTTTGAAATTCTTCAAAAATTTTAATATCCCTTAAATTATTAAAAGATTACTTAAAATGTCTTTAAAAATGTTCATTTCTTTCAAATTTCCTGAAAAACCTTCAATTCTTTTGAAATGCATTTAAATTCTTTCTTTTAATTAGTTCAATTATTTTTTTATTTAAAATCGTTCAAAATATATTAAAAACTTGTTAATTGCAAAATAAATCTTTTGAAATCGTTTGAAATTATTCGAATTTATTATGATGTCAAATTCATGTGAATTCTTCTTAAATTCTCTTGAATTCACATTGATTTATTTAAAGTTCTTTTGATTTATTTTTAATTCTTTTAGATTATTTCTGAATTCTTTTAAATTTCTTTAAATTCCTTTAAATTTCTTTGGATTTCTTAACTTAAAATTTATTGCCAGGGATTTGAGGTCATGATTTTTTTTTTATTGATTTTAACCAAATTTGTTAGTATCTCCGTTCTGTTGGTTTAAGTTTGTTTAAAATTTTTGCCATATGTTTCTCACCTATTTTTGTTTTAAGAAAATCACATTTTCACCTCTTTTAATGATGACTGTTATATGAGGTTTAAATATTTATTGAGTCATTTTTCTACCTTCCAGGGTAACAAAACGAGCAACAACTCTAGTCCAAATTCCAACGAGACGACGCCGACAAACCCGGGGCCGCCAAAACTAGCAAACTCGGTAATCAACTACCCAATCGAAATCGACAATAACAATCCCAACGAGAGCAACAAAGACACCTCGAAAAGCAACAATCCCCGCACAAGGAAGAACCCCATCCTTCAGAATCCCCATCACGAAGAGACTGTTTCGAAAAATGTCATACAAGATATAAAAATATCTCAAAACCACGAAGTAAAAATATCACCAACTCAGGAGATCAAAACGACTCAGAATCAGGAGAAAGTCCTGTACAACGAGGAATCGGATTCAAAACCCAGGGGGAAACCTTGGATTCAAAGTGCTTCCAACACATTGGGAAAAAGTGAGAAGCTCACTAAGGCTCTGAATTTGAAAGATCAGACGCACCTCAAATCGAATCAACCTCGAAATACGAAGGAAGATTCTGAGAATAAGAAACCGAAGGAACCTAATCTTTCTTCCAAGTGTGATAAGGAACAGAAAATGAGCGAACAAAAGAAAAATCAGCAGAGGCCTGCTGTGATTCTTTTGGATGAGACCAATTCTGATAATTCGAAAAACTCGGACTCGAGTGAACTCACTTTTGGTTTTGAAATAAATGAACAGCTCCTTCTGTCGGAGGATTCGGAGGAAACTCCTACGCCTAGTCCTGTATTTTCACCGGGAGTTCCTCCGTTTAATAAGCCGCCGCCGAACTTTAGTCAACCGCCGCCATCGTTTCCAAATCATGTGAAGATTTATGATAAGTTCCCGCCAACCTTCCATATGAATCCAGTACATCCTGTTCCTCATGGGATGCCAATTGCACACGTGGTGCAGACTGCGCCAAATATGGCGCATGTTTTTAGGTACCACCCTCCACCGATTTTCATTCGTCCGCCACCGGCTGTGCCACCTGCTAATATGGATAAATATATTAGTACCCCCAAAGAGGACTTTTCGGCGAGATATGTGGCACCGGAGGAAAATGTCAACGTGCAGAATTACAATCACGATAAAATTGTCACGTTCGTTGGACTGGGTGAGTTGTCTTTGATTTTTTATAGGGCACTTTTGTAAAATTTAAAGCTGTTTTTTTTTATAGAAATAAGAAAGTTACTCAGAAAATCAAAATTCAAACTTAAAATATTTTGTAAGGACATGTGGTAATTACATAAGAGTAAATTTAGTTTCGCCAACTTTACGTTCTCAATAACTATGTGAAATCCCTAGAAATCTTTTAAATCTCTTGAAATCTCTAAAAATCACTTGAAATATTTGAAAATTGTACAAAATTCTTTCAAATTCTTTGAAATTTAACAAATATTTTATAATCGTTTAAATTTGCTTAGAATCTTTCAAAAATAAACTATTCTTTCAAATTCTTTCAAATCTTTTAAGTTCCTCGACATTTTTAAAATGCATTAAAATCGTTGAAATCATTGGAGATCCTATATAATATTATAAAATTTCTTAAAATCTCTTGAAATATATTGATACCCCGTGAAACATCTTATAATCTTTATTATATTTTAGAATCCCATAAAGAATCTTGTAAAAATCCTTTGAAATTTGGTGTACACTCAAATGTCGAATTTAAAGTAATACATATTATAAATTCTTATACTTTATATTAGTAAGAAATATAGGGTCCAAAAAGCGTTACTTAATACATTCTAAATTTACTGTATTTATTCTCTTAATCTTAAACTCCATAAACTAATTTCTTCTTTTTTTTTTAATTTTAGCATGGGAAGACGTGATGAAAGAAATGCCAGCGACGACAGCAACAGGTCGTGTTCGTTACTATAGTGGACAGTGAAGTTCGTCACAAAAACTTAAAACGGTAAACTCAACAAAAGTGCTTTAATTAAAAAAAAAACGTCTTCGAGAGTCCACCGACTGAACGATAGTGTGTAATTGATTTAATTACAATAAGTGCGTCTGTCGGAAACCGGAACTTAATATCGTGTTTCCTCAAAACATTTCTAAGTCGATTGTACAGGTGAAAACGCGAAAGAAGAGGAAAAAAGAATAACAAATAACGAAAAATGAAGAAAGAAGATATAAATAAGTATCTAAGTAAGAGAATAAACGAGCATTCAAGCTAGTTTTATTTATCAAACAAGAAAATGAAAATATATACCGCGATGAAAAATCGCCTTCTTTACACTCTTGATTCAAACCCTTCATTTTGGATCAACGAAAGCCAAGTGGCGCAATGAGTGCCTCAGGTAGTAAAAAAAACTGTACATAAATGAGTGAAATAGTCGAAAAGTTTTAGAGCAGACACTGCTCTCGGGTACTTGCATCCTCAACAATTAAAAAAAAGATACTGAAACCAAGAAACCAAAACCAATAGAAAGGATTACAATCAAGCTCAGACAACTTCGGTCTCTAAACTTGAAAAATAATTCAATCCGACTCCCAGGAGTGCCAGCCAATCAAAATTCACTGTACAGTTCCTTCCAGTGTATTCTGGAATTTGAAAATATAATGTCTAGACACGAAGGATGTGAAGTCTAGAGAGGCAATCTAGAAGTAATGAATGAGTATAAAATGTAGAATGCAAATGAAAAATGCAAAATGTAAATACTGAAGCATCCCTGTAAATTTCGAGACTCTGCTGCTCTCATAGTTTCCTCTTACGTGATTGGGAAATGTAAAATCTCTAGAACTCTAAATTCTAGTTACTCGCGAGCTGGATTACGCTTAGATAATTAGAAGTAAAGAGCGAGATAAAAGGAGCAAAGAAAAAGAAAAGGAGAGATACGAAATAAGAGAAGAGAAAGGAAAATTGACAGTTGTTGGTGTCTGTAAAAATAGAAAAAGGAACAGCTAAAGATTGAATGATGAAGAAAAGTGAGAGAGATGTTGACTTTTTGTGTCGGTTCGTGCGAGGGTTGCAACGTTTTTACACAGACTCGCTTATTTAAGAGAATAAGATGTAACTTACACTTAACTCTATGTAAAGACCATCCGAAGATATGTTCTTCTTGCGAGCGTAAGAATATGTGAAATATGAATGATGCAGATTTGTCGTTGCGCTTGTCCTATCATGATTGCTGTTCGAACTTGAAATTTGCTAATTAATCGAGAGTGCGTGTACATATCGCGGAAAAACTAGAGTTTTATTGATAGAAATGCTTTAACCGAGTGAATGGAATGTTTAAATGAAAGGGGACGGGAACTCTCACGCTGCGCGTTCCCTAGTCTTTTGTCGGTTCTTTCTGTCAATTTGTTAGTTTACAGTTCAAAACTAAAAATCAGAAGAAAAAAAAAGTAATTAAAATTTAAGTGAAAATAGGAAAATTTGGGACAAGTATGTGTTTAAAAAGGGTTTTGTTGATGAGATAATGATTAGATAATTTTTGAGTTTTGTAAGAAATACTCGCCATAAACTTGAACGTTTTTAACTTAAGAACACCTTTAAAATCTGAAGGAAGTGAAAAGTTGAGATCGGATTACTTTTTAATTCAAAGTTCATTCGCGATTTCTGAGGGAACAAAATCTTAAAAATTCGAATCTCGTAATTTCGTTGGACGTTTCTCTCTAAAAATAAAAATGAAATCTTTAATCGCGACGTCTGAGAATCAGGGAAATGAAAGAAACCAACTTTTATTCAGCAGCACTTAATTTTAATATTTATTTTAAAGATTTTAAAATTGCATGTTGATTATTATTAATATTAGTTAATATTGCGAACTACTGATATTATTAAAATAATGTAAGATTAGTTTAGCCAACATAGTTACGAGATTGGAAGTGAGGTCTCTCGTTCTCGAAATATTTATTGTGTAAAAATGTCGAATGGCAAGGATCGAGTATCGAAAGCCCGCTGGATGGGAAGTTTCGAATATTTTCCTCTTTTATTATTTTTTTTTCTTTGGTTTTTTTTTTCGTCGGGGAAAATCGACGATTGGGCAAAAAGGGGTTATCAAGTGTTCTTCCAGTATGTAATAAGTCCCTCGCATCCTTCCAATTTGTCTGAGTCGTTCGAAGTTCGAACAGCAATCTCAAGGGACACAAAACTATGCAGAATCAACTAAAAAGGACTCGCATTTAATCGCGGTCCTTACTAAGCTTTGTTCAAACATTTCGCAATTCTGGAACCTAGAATTTGATTTTGTAATTTGCCATATGTTCGAAATGCTTTCGAATTTTGGTTGAAAATTATAATTCTTCCAAATAGGTGCCTTTCAATTTGAATTTTTGACTCCTGAAAATTAAGAAATTTCGATTTTTCCTGCTTAAGAGAAAGAAAATTCAAATGTGAATTGAAATATAAACTAAGGCTTTGTCATAAACAAGAAAGATAAAAGTCCATTCTATTTTTTAAAACCCCTCTAGAGCCTTCAATTTAATTTTACCAAATTTGAAAGCTTCCGAACGTCCAGTAAAAAATTTCTGACCAGAGATTTCCGTTCCAATTATGAATTTCCAGTGGTCCGAGGATTGCGACGTGATTGCCTTGTGTCTGTTTTAGTATTAACGCTAATTAATCATAAATTAATTTAAATTTGCAACTCTAACTTCGTGTCGATTTTCTCTCCGGAGGCTCGAAACTCGAAATGTAAGCTAGGCCTCGCTGTTCAATCTTTGTTTTCAGTTTTGCCCGATTCTGCGAGGCCTTCCGAAAATTCGATTTGGCGGTACAGCTTCGAAAAATCTTTCAGCGACGAAATAACATTTTTATTACAGACTTAGACTATGAAAAGTAGGAAAAAAAAAATTTTATCGCCGAGGTACGCTATTTATTTTATTTTTTTTCTGTGGGACTTATGCTTCAGGAAGCACAAAACGGCCTGGCGCTGTTTTCCTTTTTCTTTTTCGGGGAGAAAACTAGGAGAGGATTTTTCTGTCATTGAGAAGAAAATTCAAGTTTTAAATCTAATAGTAAAAGTCATTGCACAGTTCTTTTTTCGCGTACATTCCCTGAAATTCGAGAAAAAGGAGCAGAATATTTTTTGTGATTTTGAGAGTCGCGGACTGTAAATTGATGAATTTCATGGATTTAAGATTAAACCAATCGGTTTAGAATTCTTATTTTAAGAGATCTTGGAATATTTTCGTAATGGAAAGACGACAGAATTTTTATCCGAAGAATTTTTCTCGACAAATTTTAATTATCAAACTTGGGATGAAAATTCGAAATGCGTCTTTGGTAATTTAACTTCTTGGGCATTAAAAATCGATGAGAAGTTTTTTTTTTTTTTCACATCGATTGCCAAGTTTAAGGAACATCGGCCCGATTTAAATATTTTTTTCGGGGCCGAAAAGTTATTTAATTGGAGAATTCAAAGTTCTATTTTGTGTGTTTGTTGATTAATTAGGGTTAAAGTTAATTCAATTTTTAATGCTGTGAAATAGAAGCAAATCAAAAATTAATTTGATTCTTTAATTAAATAAAAATGAAGATACTTAAGATTATATCAAAGTCCAACTCACTCAGTTGGTCTCCCATGTAAAAGTATACAATACTTAAATAAATGTAAATGTAAAAAAAAAGACAATAAGTTTTTCAGCTTCGTTTTCAATTCGATAAAAAAATTGATTCTTTAGAAGAAATTATTTCTTCTAATTTATTCTGAGTTCTGGCATTTCGAAAAAGATCGTGGGGCTAATAACCGAGTAAAAGACGATCTCAATCCTAGCCTTTGTACAACTGTATATTTACTTCGTTATTCATGTAAAACACTCCACGGTTTTGTATATATAACTATATAAATGATTCTATGTATACGGAGGAAGAGCAGTCTGTGACGTTTATTAATTATTAATTAATTATTATGATGGCTATCGTCAAACTATTCGATGACTATTACTATTATTATATTATGTTATTATTAGATATTATTTAAAGAAGAACCTATCATTACAGTTAATTCAAAAAAAACAAGATGTGAGCTTCTGTGTAATCGTGTGATAAATCTCAGTGTGCGTGTGCGAAGTAAATTTGTTGCAAGAGGCTGTACTGTCGGGCTGAGAGATACACGAAAGGATATTGTTGCCAACTTTTAGTATGTTGCCAAAGTCCCTTTGTGGGTTTTAAAAGCGATCAGTTCGAGAAAAAAGTGCACGACCCCCCCATTTTCATTTTTTAAAACAGGAATGTTAAATATTTACGGTTTTGTGATTCAATTTAATTTAGGTCGATTTTAAATTATTTAAGAGAGGATTTAAAGTTTCACGATTTAATGGCAGATTTATGTTACCGGCATCAAAAGAGTGAGCGGTTCTGAACCATGCAAAGCCTATTTAGCTTGTAATAGAATCTGATGTTGGTAAATGTCGGTAATTATTCTGATTGAAATCTTTTAAAAATTTGCATCTTTCGACGTCTCAAAAATCTCGGAACTTAAATCCCCAAAATATTTTTCCATTCCTTACACTGCCATAAAACAAAAACAAAAAAAAACTTCCTAGTTTTCGATACGTGCATTTGTTTCAAATTTGTATCGCAATATTTATGGGTTTTGGATTTTCGGTAATCGAGCCTATGATAAAATTTAATTATAAACTTTAAAAATTACGTATATACATCCTTTCTTTGTTTTTATTTGATTTGTTTATTTTATGGCGTTTGAATTTATCGAATATCCAAAACTTCATCAATACTTAATACTTTGTTACTAATATTTAAAAAAAACTCAGAATCAAGCAAACCAGACGAAGTATGAGATATTATAATTATATCGATCAGAAGAATGTTGTATAACGACAAAAAAAAAGAAAAGAAAAATATGTTAAGCCTATTACAGAAACGAGAAAAAAAGAGACATTCTTCTTAATTAATTGTGTAAAATGTAAAAGACGACAAGTAGGTTCGTCGATCTTATTTGTCTTTGAAGCTGTTCTATCTGCGACCTATAAAAGCTTTGCGTACGGTACTGTGATATGTCGCTGTTTATTCATTTTCGTTGCACACGTTCAAATAAAAATGCCACTATCATGTCAGAAGCAACACTGTTCTACGATTATGGAATTACAAAAAATTAATGAAAAAAAGTCGAAAATCAAGGAAAAAAAGTATGGAAGATAAAAATAAAATACGTCATTATCATTAACGAATTACGCAAGTCCTATAATAATTTTTTTTTTATTCGTCAATGCGCTAAAACAGTTCCTAAGTTCGCGCTAATCCTTGTCTGGATTATTATTTAAATTGAAAAAAGGATGAATAAATAAATGCTTTCACAACAAAGAAAAATAGGAAGGTGCTGATTTTTATTTTAATATTAACACTTCTATTCTTAATATTTTTTCTATCTCAGAGAATGTAATTTACATTCAAATAATTATTTTTTG
>JAUESI010000027.1:140957-167454 GCA_032275145.1 Synergus laeviventris | reverse complement strand
GGTATTATAGTTTCAATAAATATTTCCAGAATTTGCTATCTCTTGCTATCTCTTATTCTCTTTGCAAGCTGTCAATACCAGAGTGATTTTTACAGTGATTTTTACGTGTTATTTCACATACAGACTCTTTATTATTCAGTTTTAAAGAGATTTTTCAAGTTTTCAACAATTATGAATGATAAACATCAAAATGGATTATCCGTAAGTGCTTTTGAGTCTGTAATTTATCAAAAAAAATAAAATTTTAGGTTATGTTTGTTATTTGATATTTTCCTGGTTATTCAATAACTTCTATAACTTATAGTTGTTTTGCAACTGATAAAAAGATTAGTAAAATAATTAGAAGTAAAAGTTGCTCTCTTTAAAGGAATTACCTCTTGCGTCGCATGTTTATCAATTTTATTCAGCTTTAATCAAACATTTAAATTATCGAAATTTTTTTCAGTTTATAATCGTCATTTTTTTTGTATAGTTCATAAAGATATTAATTTAAAAATTTAAGTACATAAGTATAGGAATATGAAGCAAAAAAAATAGAAATGTCATATTATCATTATTTTACAGAGAGAAGAAATTGCAAAGCAATTTGTGCTACCAGAAAGAAAAAGCAAAATCGCAACTCTCTTGAAACAAGATGGGCAAGAATATTGTATTTGCCGCAGTTCCGATAGTTCTCGATTTATGATGTAAATAAATAACTTAATTGCATGTTTATTAACTTAATAAAATTATTATTTGACTCCGTTTTTGTCTGTGATTTTATATACTTTCAAATTTCAAAAAGAATGAAAAAATTAATGTACTTTTGGTTTTATTTTTGCAGCGGATGCGATGCCTGCGAAGAATGGTATCACGGCGATTGTATAAATATAACGGAAAAGGAGGCGAAATATATCAAACAATTCTTCTGTGTCGTAAGTATTTATCTCAATAATAATTACCGTTATTACTTCTGAATATTGCCATCTAAATTCGATTCCAATTTTCCAGCGCTGTAAAGAAGAAGATCCAACCCTCCTCACTCAGTATAAACCGAAGAGATCGGATCGTGAAGATAGAAAGCACAAAAAACACAGAGAAAAAGAACGTGTTCATCGCCATGAAACTATAACAAATTGGGACGCACCCGTCGTTAAAAAATCTTCAAAGCGTTGTGGTGAATGCACTGGATGTCTTCGTACTGAAAATTGCGGAAAGTGCGATGCCTGCAGGTACAAAAATCCTTTTTCAGTTTAAAATAATTAAAAATATTTTGGTAATGGTTTCATATGCCTACAAATTTCAATTAGCTTCTATTTTTATAGTGATTTTTTTTTCAGACATCTAAAAAAATTCGGACCTTCTGTAAGATTGAAGCTCCGCTGCGTCCAGAAAACTTGCCGCATATCTGGTGATCCTCTGAAATTGAAAAGCCTCAACAAAAGTTCCAAACCAAGTAGAAAACGAAGAAGAGACTCAAGTAATGAAAGAGTCGAGCATTTAGATCCTCCAATTCAATGTTATGGTCCAGCCTGTGCCAAACAATCTCGTCTCGGTAGTAAATATTGTTCCGACGAGTGTGGAATGAAACTCGCAACGAATAGAATTTACCAGGTTCTTCCACAAAGGCTTCAGGAATGGGCGATGACGCCTTGCATAGCAGAACAAAATAACAGAAGGGCTCTTGAGTCTGTGAGAAGACAGCAACATGATGTCAGAAGAATTTTACAAGAGTTGGATAAGAGACATGCAGAATTGGATCAGATTGTCGAAAGAGCGAAGCTTTCGACAATCGACCCTAAAGCTGAAGTTGATGAAAATGATGATATGGAGATGAGTACGTACTGTATCACTTGTGGACACGAAATAAGTTCCAGAAATGCGATTAAGCACATGGAAAAGTGTTTTAACAAGGTAAAATTTTTCAGGATAGTCATTCATATCTCAGAAAAAATATTCCCACTATTTATCAAATTTACTATTTCAATTCTTTCTTTTCCAGTATGAATCACAAGAATCTTTCGGTTCAAGTTTCAAAACCAGAATCGAGGGCCAGGTGATGTTCTGCGACTTTTATAACGCAGTGAACGGCACCTACTGTAAAAGACTTCGAGTTCTCTGTCCCGAGCACTGCAAGGATCCAAAAATCAGCGATTCAGAAATCTGTGGTTGTCCTCTCGTGACTAATGTTTTCGACGTCACCGGAGAATTTTGTAGAGCTCCTAAAAAAAATTGCGTTAAACACCACGTCTGGGAAAAATTACGTCGAGCTGAAATCGATATGGAGAGAGTAAGACAGTGGCTGAAAATCGACGAGTTGATCGAACAGGAAAGGCAAATCAGATCCAATATGGCCTCGAGGGCTGGAGTTCTCGCTTTGATGCTTCACTCCACTTATAATCATGAGCTCATGGAACAAATGACACAGGAACAAAGCATCAATCAAATGGAAGCGATGGAGGAGGAACTCCGGAGGAGCTACGCGGAAGAATAAAATTTGGATTTTATTGTAAAATATAACCCTCAAGATTTTTGAAAAAAATGTAATAAAACTTCATAAAGAATATTTTTATTCTATTTTGTTTTATTACCACAACACTCGTAGTACTACTCATTCTCACAATTTTTATAAAATACAAGCTATTTTAAACAACTAAAACTATACATTGCTATCTGTAATGTTTTATATTTACAATTTTTATAATTTCATTTTTAAAACGGAAATTTACACATTACAGAAGAAATTAAATACTAATTTTTTTAAAAAATCATTAATTATTATTGTTGCATAAACTTTTAACTGTGGATAGATTTATATTTTTTAATATGGATATTTATCTATTTCTTGATTCTGATAGAACTTTTTGTCCTTTTTCAAAACCTGTCGGAAAACTTCTATCAGAAAGTTTAGTTTAAAAAATATCACACTCAAAGAAATATTTTAACAATTTTTTGATATTACATGTTATCAGTTAATCAATTTTCAAAATTCAAATACCCATACTTTGTCAACACTTGTTGTCGAAATTAGTAACAATATGTTTCGTCTTATTTCCTTTGAAAAACAACATATTATTTTAAATAAATCTATTCTTTTTTAATTTTGAAAGGTTATAATGTAACCATAAAAATATAATTCGAATCAAACCACTATTCAATGGAAACTTCAAATGGTCAAATAATTTCACAAACTGAACCTAATATAATAAACTACCAAAGTTCAATGTGGTCAAAGTGAATGAATAACGAAGATTATTATATTAATCATAATAATTTAAGATATTAACATTATGTACAAATTTGCTGTATTTTTTAAAAACTTTTGTTGGAATGCTTAAGAACTTATAAAAAAACTTTTTCTAGATTATTGACTAGAAAAGCCTTATAACTTTTTTTAATAAGTCTCGTTTTTCTAAAAGAATTCCCCCACGATCGAAATCCTTTGTAAAAAGGGTTGCGATTGACAAGACAAAGTCTGATAATCGATTTTCGCTGTGAGATTCATTGGATAAAAATTCCTTCTTCTAATTTTCTCAAACATCGCCTGAGGTTCAAATTTCTTCTTAGTAAGTTGCTCCTCCAATTCATCACTTCGATTGTTAAGTGAAACTGTTGTTGCAGGATACTCGACACTCGTTCTTCCAATTTCGTACGATTCGATATTTTCGCTGTCATCAGCTTTGTAAA
Organism: Synergus laeviventris; assembly: GCA_032275145.1. Lineage (NCBI taxonomy): Eukaryota > Metazoa > Arthropoda > Insecta > Hymenoptera > Cynipidae > Synergus > Synergus laeviventris. The sequence goes on along the minus strand of JAUESI010000027.1, from coordinate 163,788 downwards.
TCAAATTCGGTGGAGGAACGACTTGAATCCTGGAATTTTCTGAGCTCACATTCTCAGTTTCGATATCTATTTCTTCATTTTCAACGGTTGCTTCGTTTTCCTCTTCTTTCGAATCTTTTGTTTTGGGGGGATTGACTGTTTGTCTCATTTCTGAAAGCTTCACTATTTCGATTTCAATAGATTCCCTCTCAGATTCATTTTTCAGGTCTTCTTCTTCTTGTTGTTCTTCTTCCGAAAATAAATCCGCAGCTTCTTCTTCTGGATGATCTTCAACCGAAACGAATTTTCGGAGAGTCGATTTTTTCTCGGGAAAAACACTCTTAACTCTACGACAACAGTGAAGGGCTCCTGGGTCTATCGGGTGGGCCTCGGTGTTGAAAATATAACCTCCAGCGTCAACGACACATTGTCCTGAAGATTTGAAAAATAGAGTTAGAAATCGCAAGACTTGATTTTAAATTTATCGAAAAACGAGTCTTACCCCAGGGGGTTTTGATAACGTCTCCATGTTCTCCACTGTTATGAATAAAGTTCTCAGTGTCGAAAAGAAGATAAAGATACTTTGTGGTCTCTGCGAGGAAAAAAGACTCCATCCTATCAGCTTTTCGATGATCTCTCACATCATTAATCGTCGCGTATCCACAAGTAGTCTTCGCAGAATGTTGTAAACTTCTCAAAACATCCACCCCAACCTGAAGAAATAGAAAAATATATTTCCGCTTTATAGTCACACGTATGTTTAAAATGTAAAGTCGACCTACAGAGCGAAATAATACCTAATTGTGATATTTATTTAATAAAATTATTTTAACCTGAATTAAATAAGGATCGCCCGTAGCTCTATAGAGATACATCACAGACTCAATCAATTCAGGTCTCAGTGGATATCCTTCCCTATTCGTTCCAGCTTCCGCTTGCGGAATATTATAAAATTCCGGGGTGAATCCAAATTGCTTCCAGACTCTGTGATAATTATGAAGAGATTTCATCGCATCTTCAATTTCTCCAAAGAGACTCAAAACTCCAGGCCAATAAGCGTCTAGAGATTGAAAAACTGGCAGAGTGACTTGACCTTTCGTCATTGAAACCCAAAGATGCCAATCTTCTCTCCTAATATATTTTTCGATCGCTGCTTTATGCTCATGGAATATTGCAGCCAGCTGAGGATCCTGAAAAAGTAGAGTTCCTTTCGCGAGGTACTCGAAATAAGAATCAACTCCAGCTCCGATTCCTGAATCTTGGGCTGTCCAGTGACCAGTTAGGACATCGACGTGGTTTCCTACTAAACCGATTTTCGATCGATGATAGTGTAAAGCCTTCAAAGCGTTCATGGCAACTTCTTCGTACAGAGGATCTCCGGTTAAACGGGATAAAGTTCCAAACTCCAGGATGAAGGTTCCGATACCAGCTGTACATGTTATACTTGTCTCTCCTTCCGGAACACCGTATTTTAGATTCACCGTTCCTGAAAATAGAAAATCTTAAGTAGAAATTATACATATAAAGCGAAAAGTTCTAATATTTGGCGAATAAAATGAAAAAATTGTATTTATATAAAAATACAATTTTTAAACTAAATATACCATAAGGCATTCCAGTTGGAGTATCAAAAGCAGCGATAAGTCTCTTTGCCATATCCTCCGCTAATCTAAGAAGAGGCCCATTGCAAGGCCACCCTGGTTCCAAGGTCATCCCTGCCTTCTTCGAGAGCAAATGGGCACTTAGCAATCCACCAACAACTCTGATATTCGTCTCAAAAACCGAGACGTTAATATTAGCCTCGAAATCTGCCCTCGCACTTATAATTTCTGCCACTCTTCGGAACTCGGAATAATTTCCAATCACGGCCAGGGTATCAAGAGCATCTATCAAGGTCAAGGAGAAGCTTCCCCAGGTGTCGAAACCATCACAACTTAAGGAGCGAAGTTCGTCGTATGGATACGCGTATCGAAGATAACTTGAATAGGCATGATTAAACATCAATCGAACCTCTTCTCGCAATTCATTTAAGTCTTTTTTATCAAATCTTCGTACACTATTCACCCACGAAAATAACGAAAGGATAAACAAGGTTCGTAAGAATATCATTTTAAATTTGTACTTATTTGCACTATTTTTCGAGGTTTGGAGTATGTACCTTCGTGACTATCTTACACACTTTTTACATTAATTTTAGAGATTAATTGCATTATTCTATTCATTCGAGTAGAATCAAAAACAGTAAAACAAAAAGTAAAAAAACATTTTTAAGTTAGGTTTCCGATTTTTGAGAGAAGGAGAATTTTCTTGTATTTTGAAGATGATTAAATAAATGATTAAGAGTAATTTTGTACATAATTTTTATTTAGAATAATTCGTTTAACATGGATTTAAAAGGACTTCAAGTCTTTCAGTTGTGTTTTTTTAGGTTAGATTTCGGAGAACTGGTTTTTGAACTTTTTCGTTCAGGAGGAGTTTTTATAGAGACACTAGAAGATAATAATCACGATTCTAAAGAATGAACATTCTTCTTGGGGATTTAAACACTTTTAAGAGAATTTATCAATATTTTATTTCAAGATTTTAAACTTTTAAATTTCGGATTTTTGAAACTGTCAAAATTTTGAGGTTAGGTTAATAGCGACGTGTCAGGTGTCAACCGTGTCAATTTATATATGTCACCTAAATGCCCTAAATGTCATCAATCGTGTCGTGTCAATCATTCAATGGCCAGGCGCGGTCGGCGCGGATCCAGTGGGGGCACGGAGATGCTTGCTCTCCTCAAAAAAAGTCTAAATCCCAACTCCAATTTCTCAGAGAACATATCTAAATCATATTTGCCTGGAATCCGAACTTTACAGTGATAATATTTGCTGCATATTTCTCCAAGAAAAAATGGATTAACCTGGATTAACTATATCTCCAAAAGTGCACAAAAATATGATTATGGGAGATGGGACTAAAAAACATAAACGGCGCTCCAAAACTTCAAATTTCCCGCGTCTCCTGACACGTGTTTGAAGTCACGTGATGGTTGATGACTGAAAGCTGAAGGTATTTGACAGCAAAGTATAAATGGTATAAATATTGACGATTTCGACATAAATTGACAAATGGAGCAGAATGACTTTTGTACTTAAGAATGATTTATCTAGTTTATCAATCAACCTGTGAATTAAAAAATGGTTAAAAATGCGAAAGCGATAGTTTACAATTTAATTGGTGCAATGGATATTATGTTATATTTAGTAAATGCGCAGAGAAGGGATTTCTAGGTCGATAATTTCCCTAGTCACTTCAAGTCTCTTGTCACCCTTGTCACTACAGTCTGGGAAGTGAAAGAGAAAGAGAAGGAAAAAAAGAAAAAGTGATGGAAGCTGTCCATTGTCGTTGAATTTATTTAAATGTAATTATATCGAGCTTCCGCTGCTTAGTGATAAGTGACAAGTTCGAAGCTCCAGAATCCGATTCCAGAGGCGTATTATGGGAAGAAGAGCTTTCGAGATTCATTCTAAATCGAGAAGGTCTTTTAAAAGGTTAAATATCTTCCGAGAAGGGGTTACAGATTTTTGGTTAGATCGGGCTGCCGAGGATCCTTATCATCCTTATCTCTCGTCGAATCCTGCACGATAGCGATTCAATTTCGGACAAAAATGGGGCTTAACAATCTCATCTACTGGTGAGTTATTTTTACGAAATGTTCAACTCTTTCAATTTTGAGAATGTTTTTATTATTTTTTTTGAAGCATAAGATAAGAGTATAAGAAATATTTAGAATGAAAAGATAAACGTTGACAAAGTTGTGAGTTTGATTTCAAAGTATTTCTTTTTTAATTTGGGATTATTTTTATTATTTTTATTTTTAATAGTATTTAAATCATATTATATTAAATATTTTTCTTAGATAAAGTGCAATTTAAAATTAGAACCTAAAACTATAGATCTAAAAGATAATTTACAAATTACTCTTTTATTTACTCTTTTTTGCAAAAAGGTATCAGAAGAAAATTGGAACATATGACAAGCAACAATGGGAGAAAACAGTCGAGCAACGAATTTTCGGAGGATTTACTCACGTTCCGATGAGAACTGCGAAGCTCAAAACCGAATTTATCGACGTAGATCTCGTAAGAGGTAAGTAAATAAATGAATAAATATTTAGTGCGAAAGAAATAACGTTTTTTTTCGTTTAACGATAATTAATTTAATTTCAGGTTCCTCTTTCCCGAAGGCAAAACCAAAACATGGATTGAGGACCGTCGCTTGGTTAGCATTAAAAAGACTTTTATTTCTGCCTCTCAACAGTCGTTGGTGGATTCAACAAACGAGCCGACGCACTTTTGCTTTCTTTCTTCTTCTTTACAGTCTTCAACTCCTGAATTGCTTCATATTCTACAGTTTTATTAATAGGGAATCCGAGTCTGAAGTAACTATTTTGTAATAGTTTAATCATCCCCTAAACTTGAAGATTTAAGTTAAGGTCGTTGGGTTCAACTTCTAACTTCAAAATTCAATTTCCTAATTTTACTGAACATATATTGGAATTAAATATCTTTTCGTTCTGAAGACGAACTCTATTTTAAAATAGAAGTATGGCTACAAAGCGAAAAAATATGTAGTTATAATTTTTATTAAGTAAAATGAAGAAATCAAATTTTGAGATTAGAATTTAGATCCAGTGTCTTTAAATTAAAGTGTAAATAAATTGTTCTATAATTTATTATTGTACATAATTTTTGAAAAATTTATATATTGATTTCATTAGGTCGTATCAAGTGCTGAAATTCTGATTCCAATTGCAATGATGCTGACTTTATGTACCGTGCATTCACAAATAGTTTCCACGCACTCAGGGCCTTCATTAACAAATGAAGAAAATAAACACAGATCTCGAAGATCTAGACACGGAAGAAATCGATTTAGCAAGACAAGAGTCAGAAGAAGCTTGCGTAAGTCGCAGAAAAAGTATTTTGTTCTCTTTTATTTAAAATACAGAATTGAGAAAAATCAAAATGATTTGCTGATTATTTTTTTAAATTATTTTCAATGCAGGAACCAACACCGATTTTAAACCATCCGGAGATACAGTTTCTGACAAAGGAAGTGCCATCAGTGTGGAAGTTAACTCTACCGTCCGCTTCGCTAAAAAAGTCACTATCGAAAACGCCGCCACTTCAAGTCCAAAAGTAAGAAAAAAATTAAAAAGAATATGAGAATTGAGAATGTAATAAAAAAGGAGAATTGTTAAAAGAGAATTATTATATTCAGGAAGGCGAGACGGCACATGGACAAATTGATGCGAATGAAGTAAAAGGGGAAAGCAGTTCTCCGTCATACATTGAAATTCAAAGACCTTTAGTAGAAAAACAACCAGGTTTTTTATTACAAATTTTTAATATGAATATTTTCAGTTGAAATTAAATTTATTTATTTATATCTAAGATTGGTTTTATTACCTGTTAGAATCAAAGGTGAAATACGAAAAGTTTGTATTTATGAAAAATAAATATTTCCAGATCCTACTGCGGAAATTCCAGAAAATGTAAACGTTGTTCATCAGGACGACGACGGTTTCGAAAGCCTGAATGGAAACGTATCCAGTGATAATGAACGAGAAGCAGCTGTACCTGTAGTTGAAAAGAAGGTCGAAAAGATCGAGGCGAAAACAAACATTGTGGAAATAACAAAACAGGAATTTTCAATTTCTCGACGCTTTTCTGGTATAAAGGGAACGGAATTTCAATTATTTATTAGGTTTTGCGCTAGATTAATATTAGGAATGAAGAGGCATTGGACATTTTATCACTTTAGTAATTTTATTATACAAAGAAATATTTTTTCAAATTTAATTTTATTAAAAATAAAAATGAGCTCTATTTCGTGAAATCAAGATTTAAATTACAATCTAGGTTCAATCTCTCTTTAGCTTCAAAGCCTAACCCGCTTATTCAATCTCTGTTGTAAAGGTGAAATGGCACTATAACTAAAAACATGTCTCCCACTTTTCATGCAGCACCCGATGCTTCGAAAAAAGGTGCAAAATATTCCAAAAGTGACGAAGATGCCTGCAGTAGTTTGGTACGTTCATCATCTCATAATCGCTTGCTTTATTCCGCTACTTCTATTTCGAAGATGTAAATCTATACTTACGATTTCTTTTTAGAAAATTAGCTATAGTCGTCGCTGAAAAAAATTTTATTGGCTTCCCTCGATAAAAAGGGTAAATTTAAATTTAAAAAAAGGAATATCAAGTTTGATGAGACTGGATTTAAAAAATTAATTTGTTTCTATTTCAGAAGGTAAGGGATGTTCCTTCTCCTACAGGATCGAGAAAAACTGTCCATGAATGCGAAAGTGAAGAGGAAGGCGAATGTGAAGAAGCAGCGACTAATCATTTTACCGAGGCAACTACTTCCGCTACTGAGTGGATGGGAGTCACGACGAATAGCGACGAATGTAGCTACAGGTTCGGAAATACATTTTCTTGGTTTATGAATTTGACAGAAAATAAATCAGATTTCATTTTTCTATTTGTAAAATTTTTAGCTCTGAATTGGAAGAATCTGACCTTCAAAGCGAGGCGAATTTAAATTGCACCGAATTTGTGGAACATCCCTTTTCTTGGGAATTTGAACTTCCTCCTTCTATTTCATTCAGTCCAAGCTGCGCTGCTTCCGATCGAGGTTTGTATTAAATTTCAAATTTGTTTAAAGTTTTTGGGGATTGGACGAGGGGTTGATCACTCGAATTTTGAGTGTACTATACATCAAATTTCAAGGGATTTCAAAAGATTTCAAGGTATTTTAAAATATACCAAAATATGTTTTAGGAATTTTAAAGGTTTTCGTGGAATTTAAGGAATTTAAAGACATTTAAAAAAAAGTTGTACTTTAAAAGAGTTCGTTTACTTATAAAATATTTCTATGAATTTTGAGAAAATTAAAGATTATAAATAAAATTATTGGAATTTCTCTAGTTTCGTGTACGATTTGGACTCGTCGTGAAATAAAAAAGGCCGAGCTTTCGGTGCTTGATATTAGTTCTGCGATTATAGAAAGAGTGGAATCGATGCCAGAAAGCATGGATTATTTTTACGGAGGTCTGATGCTTTCCATCTTACTTTCTTTGATGCCTTCTATAAGAAGATTGACTGATCGAGTTAGTCCGGAAGCTACTAATAATGCTACTTGCTCTGAATTTACCTACTATTTAACTTTCGAAAACGTGGGAATTTATACCGATATTCTCTGCAAAATGATCGACGTGGCATTTGGTGCAAATTTCTGGTATGTATAAACAATTTCGAGTTTCTAATTCTGAATTGATTTTTTCTTTCAATCGAATTGAGGTACATATTTAATTATTTATTTATTTCCAGGGAGCGAACAGTGATTCTGATATCGGGATTTGAAAGACTTGTTCTCTCTTCTCTTCTTTTCTTCCTGCTCGCTGTCGCAGAAAGAACATATAAACAGCGTCTGCTTTACGCAAAATTATTTTCACATCTAACTTCATCACGGCGGGCAAGAAAATCTGATCTTCCTCATTTCAGATTGAATAAAGTTCGGAATATAAAAACGTGGCTCAGCATCAGATCTTACTTAAAGGTAAAAGTATTTAATATATTAAAAATATTAAAATATAGAAAAAAGAAAACGCATTTCCAATTTAAAATATAGAAAAAAGAAAATGCATTTCCAATTTAAAATATTTTTTTTTAATTTGCAGAGAAGAGGCCCCCAACGTTCGGTGGATGTTATAGTCTCTTCAGTTTTCATTATTACTCTTCTTTTACTGTCGTTTATCAGCCTGGAGCTCATCAAAGTAATAATTAAAATTTTTCTTCCTATAAAAAATCGAATTCGTAGATGAATTTGTTTACTTTTAATTTAATTTTAGGACCTGGAAAGTTTACACTCTCGATATAATGTGGAGGCTTTATTCTGGAGTTTCGCGCTCGGAATGTTTGTTCTTCGTTTCATGACTTTAGGAACGAAAATTAATAAGAAATACAGAAATCTTTCGGTACTGATTACAGAACAGGTGTGATTTTTTATTTGACCTGGCTTAATATCTTATAAACTAAATATTTAACTGCTATTTTTCATTTAATTTTCAGATTAATCTCTATTTGCAAATAGAGCAAAAACCACATAAGAAGGACGAACTTATGGTAGCGAATAGTGTTCTGAAATTAGCAGCTGATTTGATAAAGGTACAATTGTCTACATAAAAACAATATTTAATCGAATTAAGTTCGAAGCTTTTAGATTAATTTCAATTTATAATTTTCTGATTATAGGAATTAGAAAGTCCCTTCAAAATCTCAGGACTCTCTACGAATCCGTATTTTTACACCATCACTAAAGTCGTTTTACTCTCAGCTTTATCTGGAGTTCTCTCTGAACTTTTGGGATTCAAGTTAAAGCTACACAAAATCAAGATCAAGTAATAAAATCGAAGATCGCTTTTTAAAAAACGTGCTGACTATATTTCCGTACAAAATTTAATACTGACTACCTCGAATTTCAAATACATTTGAATATAAACTTTTTAAATCTTTACGATTCAATAATAAATTTTAAATTGCGATCTAGAATAAATTACTACAGGCTGCTATAAGTAACTAAAATTCGTAGATTCCACATTAAACAATAAATCGGAACTTCGAAGCCTTGAAATTTCAAACTAATTACAATAGATTAAGAAAGTCAGAATATTTGGTTTTGTAGTTCATTCTATAGAAACGTCTTTCAAAAAGTTGATAAAGTTAGAGAAGAAGCGATAAAAAAATGAAGATTGCTAGAAAGCTACCTAAGTTTTCATATAATATTGTAATAAACTCGAAGAAGCTTAATTAATTAATTGAGAAGATCTCGGATCATTCCTACATTTTGAATTTGTCAGTCTCTCTGTTGAGATTATATTCTATAATTCTATATTTTATTCGCTACTTTTGTGATAAGAGTGAATTGCCTAGAATTTTTTAAATTCTAGGGATCGACTCTAAAGTTGCTAAGTCTATAAATCATTGTGAAAATGCTTCTTGTGATTCGCGGCCCTTGTCGCAATGATGTACATAGAATAATAATTATTAAGTGATGTGATTAATTGATTCTATTGATATTAATATAACGATATTGTATAAAGGGTTTTCAATAGAATGGCAGTTACAAATTATAAGTAACTGTATTTACGTACTGTAGTGTATATGAAAGACTAGGGTACTTGACGACTTGTATAAAGCACTGATACTAGAATATAAAAATATATTATAGATATAGAATATGAAATAAGAAATTATAATATAGGAAATTATTGACTATTTGAAAATTCAGTACTTTTTGCTCGAATTTATTTAAAGAAATATTTTTTGAGACTAGTTTTATCGAGTCTTGGTTCATTTAAACCAAAAGTCTCGAATTTTCAATGAGTGTTATTTTCTAAATAAATGTACGATTGTTGCATTTTAATCGAATCTGTCACGTATATTTTTTTAAATCGTCGAAATCCCTTTTTAGTTTTTAAAATTTTAACCTGTAACTGAAAATTAGTGGATTATAAATTAAATAATAAATCAGGAGAGTTTAATTAGATTTCTATTTTCTGAGAGGAGCTTTATTTATGTTCTAAAATAAGTATTGTTCAAATGAAAAAATAGCTATTAATCAATTAATTAAATGATTCAAGATTTATTTTTTATTTAATTAACAATAAATATTATTAAATACCGGGGATTTTTATTTAATTCAACTCCAGGACGTATTAGCTTTTCCCTCATGGGAGCGAGTTATGAAAGCTGTGAGCGATTAATTAAATTGACCGTGAACTTGAATACATGATCTATCAGTAGTAATTTTACACAAGCGATACAGCGAAATCAAAAGCATTGTTCATACTTAATTTCAAACAATGATTGTTAAATGTGATGAAGCTATATACACTGCGACCAATTAAATGTTCATAAAATGACTTTAAACCACCGATGAGAGATCTCTATTTTATGGGAAAATAATTGTACCATACAAACTATTTCAAGGACAAAGTGCTGTTTTTTAAATGAAAATTATATAAAATTGTTTTCATTTCTCTCTTCAGCTTTACAAAATTAATTTTCAAGAATTTTTAATTTGCAATCTCAAAAATCGTTTTAAATTCTTAGAAATGTTCTATTCATTCCGCAAAAACTGATATTTAAAATTGCTGAATTCTTCGTGCCAATTTAGAGAACAAGCTCTCAAAATTTTGACAAAAAGTATCGCATTTCCGACTTGTTATTCGCAATTCAAATTTCGAACTGGTGAAAACAAATTATCTCCACTTCAAGTCCTATTTTTCGAATAAATATTCACCCAATTGTGCGAAATAACTTATTTTTCGATTAGACGAATCCTGTGAATGGCACAAATATATTTATCAAGTTAAATTTTCAATTTCCTCTCTTCTTATTCTAATAGGATTGGAATAAAAATCCTCACCTCAAATTAAAAACTTGGAGAAACTTCTCCAAAATATAAGACAATTAACTAATTTTTGGCATATTGGATCTTCCTAATGGTAAAAATAGTTCTATTATCTCAAACTTATTGCTTGTTTTTGTCTTTCTGGAAACAAAATACAACTTAATCTCAAAAAACAACGAAATTGAGTAAGTTTTAGCAAGACGCTCTTTCTGGACAGCCTGAAGAGTTCTGTCATTAAAAAATCTATTTTATCGGAATAGAAAAAAAATAAAGGAAGGGGTCCTTTAAAAAATAAAGACGGTTCTGAACCGGCCGGCGCTTGCCGTTTACTGCCCGGCAAGGCAGCCAGATGAAAGCGCTTGAAAGCGCTCTGACCATGACAGAGTACAGAATACAGACACACAGTCACAGACTCCTGAGAGTCGAGTCTAGAGACGGCCGCATCATGACAACGATTCCGATTGAGGAGGATTATTATGATGGTTTTCGAACCTTCGCGTGGCTTGCAGATTACACAAATCTGCCAATCGATCAGGTGAGTTTTCAAATAAAAGCCTCGTATATTTATTGACGTTTTGAATTCACAGATTTTTTATTTTTCCTTTGAGATTTTTTTTGGTTGAGATTTACGCGATCCTGATTGGGAGCTACCTACCTTTAAACCACATAGCTTCACTGACAGGAAACGGTTTATTCTGCTGGGCTATATACTAGACTGAGGTAAAAGGGCCGAAGAAACTCCGTTAGTCAAACTATTACTTTTTTCAGGTTATAAAGATTCATTTTTAAGGGCATGTGTTACTTTTATAACAAATTTAACCGTTAAAGTGCATTTTTGGTAAACCGATCATTAAGTGCATCGCGGGTGTCCGGCACCAGAGCGAATTTGAACGTTAATTACTCATCCGCTATTGAATATTTTTTTACAAAAATGTAATCCAATATAGTTCAACATTATATGTTTCAGTATACAGTGGGTATTTTAATTATTTATTTATTTTAATTATACGAAAAAATTGTTTAAAAAATACAGAAATGTTCTCATATTGTAAGTAACACATGTAAAATGTTGTTATCAAAATTAAATTTGTTTCCTTTTATATTGAATTTATTTTATTTTTAATCTTGAATATTATTGTTGTCTTGACCACTTTTTTTAAAATTTCCAAAATTATCAACTTTTATTAAATTTGACATAATCAGATTTTTATCAAGTCTTATTTAATCAACTTTTCACATATGAAAATTGAAATTTTTTTTTGTCATTGACTTACGAGTATTTTCATTATAAAATATACTTTTTCTTTTAAAGTTTTTTTTTGCATGGTTTTTTTTCTTTTCATTTCAATTAAATTAGCTTAATGCAATCACATAAATTCTTTTAATTTTGTTAATTAAATTCGTTTACATTCTTTTCAATACACTGATTAAAATTCTCACTAAAATTAAGTTTTATTAAGTTAATTTCATTTTTACTTTATTAATTTATTAATTTTCATTTTTTTTAAATTAGAATCACATATGTGTCAATATACTGAATTAGAATTAATAACTAGTAAGCGTAACAAGTCGATTTCGTTGATGTGGAAACAATGTGTATCGGGTTTTTAATTCTCTCCGGTGACCCAGCGTAAAATATGAAACTATTTCACTGCCTATAGAATATTATAATATACCATATTATACAATATCACTATATATATCAGTGATATCACTCCACTATTACGTGTTCACTTTTTCATACTTGCACCTTTATATTCCCCCTCATTTTTAAATCATAATATCTATTTATAAAAAAAAATTAAAAAAAAAGAAAATAACTTGATTTTTCAACTTTATTTTTATATGAAAAAGTATTAAAAAGTAAAAAGGGAAATATAAAAAATTAATTTTTTTTTCCGGTAAACAAACGTCACCGTTGCTTTAAGCTTTAATCCCATTATTTTCCTGTGCTAGTTCGCTGATTTCACAACGGAATGAAATCTGAGATAAAAAATAAGCGGATTTGGCAGAACGAAATTTATTTTGATTTAATTTTAAAAAATGTATTATCAAGAAGAATTAATAGTAAAATTCCATTCCACATTATTTTTAATAGCCATTTTAATTTGATTAATCATGGAACTGATCAAAAATACCGAAAAAATAAATCTCGAACACGCAAATTGTTGAAAAACTAAAATATCGAATTATGTACGTTGGAATTATAAAATTTTCCTGATTCTTAAATGGTAGGAATTTAAATTCACCGAAAATTATTTTCATCTAAATAATTTAGTAAATTAATCATTAATTGGAACTTAATAATTCGATACTTTTATTTTTCGTCTATTTGTGTATTCCATACTTATTTTTTCGGTATTTTTGGTTAGTTATTTAATTATTAATTATTAATAAACTAATAAATTATTAATTTCTAACATCCTCTACAACATTAGAATTTGTATAATATATTAAATAAAATAGGACCCCCTTAAGTCTCCGCCACTGTTCATTTCGCACCTTGTAAATGGCACACATCAATTTATCTGCCTGTGAAGTTGCACTTCGATTAGTCCATATTCAGATGTACCTGATAAATAAATCACATCACGTATTTTTCCTTTTTCGAAATTTCTAAATGCGCAAAATGACAAATAAAAATGACGATAGATTTAATCAGAGATTTTTCTATGAGTAAAGGCGAGTGGGTGTGACTTAATTTTTTCTTGTATCGAGTTACTGCGGTTTCTTGGATATTAAAAATAATGCTCTCTCTGTTCATAATACTGGATGATGTAATAAGAGCTTTAAGATTAACAAAAAGAATGCGTAGTAAATTGAAAGCTGTAAGATCTAAATTAATATGAACTGAAAAATACCATTTTCAGACCTTTAAATAAGTATTTACTTTTATTGTTCTTACATTTTTTAAGTGAAAAAAAATTAGGAACGGTTACCCCATCCTAACCGCGCCCAACGTGCTTAACGCTCGTGATTTCGCACAATTGGATTTTCACCCACAGCCACTGTTGTCGATTATTGTTAATACTGTTTGTTAGTCTCTATTTTATATTTCCTTATTAAACTTTGTTAATTTGTTTAAACTTAATGATATGGTTTTTCATTTATTATTATCTGATTATTGATTACTTCTTTGTTAATTACAAAGACTTATTAGAAAAGAAAGGTTATCCACAATCTTAAGTTGTTTTCCTCGATTGCATTAAATTCTTTTAATCCCTTATCCTTGTTTTATCCTGAGATATACAATCTTTGCCGAATTAAAAATGATATCAGTTAGAATAAAATTTTACATTATCATATTGTAGTCTTCATAAAATTTTATTCTTCATAGTAAATCAACGTGCTAAGAGTTTCAATTATTTTCGAATTTATCGAAATATATAAATATAACTAATTTGCCGAAAATTTATTGTAATTGATTAATTAATTAAATCAGTTTATAAATTAAACATAAAAAAATAGAATTATTGAAGAATTAAAAAAAAAGAAAATTTAATGTAGGTGCCATTGAATATTGATAAATTCCATTCTTGTTATTCTCCAGAGTTAAAAATATCTCTTGCGCCAGTTGCATTTTATATCTTCGTCTAGTTTTACTCCCTATCCGAAATTAGCATCCTCTCATGCGTCTTTGATTTTCATGAAGAATAAAAATTGACTGGAGAAAAATTCATAATTTTTCGTGAAATTTCTTATTTTAAATTAATTTCAGCATCTGGAATTTATTTATAATAACGCAATGTTTAGAAAATAGATGAATCCTTTTCTTTTTATTTTCTTTTCCTTTGTTTCTTTTCTTTATTTCCTCGTTGAGCAAAAAATTAATGGAGTTGAAAATTTACAAAAAAATTTGTATTGGCGATTATTTTTAATCGATGAAAAAAGAAAATAAATTCAAGTCACTAACCTATCCTATTGTAAAGTGAGAAGCGTAAATCTTTCCAGGCATGAAGATCGATAAAAAATACTTCGCAAAAAATATTAAGTGAAGGTCTAGCGCATAATTTATTTACAATCAAATCAGTTGAATAATTATGACTCAACTTCATAAAAAATCATTTATTTTTGAATGTATCTAACTTGCTATTGGACAAAAAAGGAAAAAATGAAATATAAGCAAAAAAAAAAAATATTTTCGAAGATTGAAAATTTTTCATACTTATTTCTTCAACTTTTCTTTGCGTTCGTAATGACTGAGCGGATCACAAGGATTCAATTTGTAATCTGTCAAAGTCAATGAGATTACATATGTTTGCTTACAAAACTTGTAAATTTCGCGAAGCAATTTCATCATATTCACAAATATTTATAAAAAATAAAAAAAATATTGAAATGTTAGAAATCTATTTTAAGATTCAAAATCCCCGATATTTACCTTTTACAAATTTGAAATTAAAATTTTAAAAAATGAACTATTTTGGAATGGAAAACGAAATATTAGAATAAAAATTAAAGAAGCGTTCTTGAATTAATTTGTCTGATTAAATTTGTATATCAAATTGATTGAATGTCCCTGAGAAATCAGCCCTTAATCTCAACTTGGCTTCCTACAGGTGAATTTCTTGATAACCCAGTTTACTGCACTGGGATTGGCCGGATTGTTGAGGTCATCGTTGAACCCTGGGGTAACATCACCAGCCACACGACATGCTTTTGGCCTCATTTTTGGCCTTGTTTTTGGATACTTCAGTTTCGGCAAGTAAGCCTATTTATTTGAAAAAAAAATAATCTCCATTTTCAGTATAAATTTTAATTTATTTTGTAAATTAAATTATTTGAATCCAACTAGAAATAAATTTTAATTCAAAGATTTTCGATCTTTATTATATTTAATTAATCAATTAATTTATTAATTTATTTTTATATGCTTTGAATTATACTTAAGGACGTTCAAAACAATTTCTAATCTCAAAATTCGATTTCTTTACTTGACTCAAAAAATTTTATAATCCGATATTTTTTAGCTCTGTATCGCTATTCACTTTTTAAATAAAAATGTATAGATTTAATACTTTTTTTTTAATGAGAAGATGGAATTTTAAGGATATAGCTTTCGAATTCTTTGTTTTACACAAAAAGTATTAACAATAACTTTTTTATTTTGAAGCTTCTGAACTTTTTAAAATTATATTTCTTCCTCTATTCTTGTTCACTGAAGTCTTTCAAAGTAGACTTATTTTTAAATAAAAATTTTGTACTAATAAATTTTATTGGTAATATAAAATATTTTCTTTTGTAGGCAGGCGATCCATTTAGCAGGACTTCCGTCACTATGTTACGTAGCGATGAGAACTTTGGATCCAAAAGTAATGCAGAGGTGGGAATTAAATTAAATTATTTAATAAAATTTTTTTATTTATTACTTATTGAAGTAAAATATTGAAGTTATTTTATTTTTCAGAGTTGTACTCGCCATAGCACTAATCTATCTCTCCTGCATCCATTTGCATCGCCAGATTTACGATTGTGGGACTTACTCACTCGACATCACCGGTACGTTTTAATTAACCCAAAATTACATATTAAAGATGTTGAACCCACGTGCGAACATCAAATTTCTATCTTTTCGTTTTACTGAACAAATATTATAAATAAATATATTTGCTCTCTGTATTCATATTTGTATTAAAAAAGTGAATAGTGCTACAGAGCGAAAAAACATCTAATTATAATATTTGTTCAATACAATGAAGAAACCGAATTTTTAAGCTAGAACTTGAATCAGACACCCCTAAAAAATAAAAATTAGAAAAATTTTGTTTAAAAACATCGGCAATTAATCGAATGAAACTTAATGTTGTTTTCAATTTGTTCGATTTTTATGTTCAAATATAGGTATTGGTAAATTTTGAATTTTGTTGAAGCATATTGAAAATTTTGATTAAAATTTAATATTAATTTTTTATCCACAGGTCCTCTTATGGTGATCACTCAAAAGGTGACAAGTCTTGCCTACAGTGTTCACGATGGCTTGACTAGAATGGAAGAGGAACTCACACCTACACAACGTCATCAAGCTGTAAAGTGAGTGCGCAATTTTTTAAACTATCTAAAACTTTAATTTTTACTTTCTTGATAAAAGAAAAGTAGACACGATTAAAAAGCGACAAAATGAAAAATAAATAAAAATTAAGAATAATATTCAATTATTATATCTGATTATATTACGATTATAAATTATAATTATTATAAAATATTCAATAAAATATGAAATAAAATGCACTTGTCAATTTGCAGAAAAATGCCGACAATTTTCGAATACTTCAGCTACATCTTCCATTTCCAGGCTTTGATGGCAGGCCCTATAATTTTTTATCGTGATTATATCGACTTCATCCATGGTCACAGGATTCTCGAGGCACAATCACTAACAGTAATTATCATAGCTTGAAATTTTCCTTCTAACCCAGATAAGAAAGTTAAATTTATCTGGAGAAAATATAAAATTCTATTTTAATTGCTTCCAGGGATATTACGAGAACAAATCAAACGAAATCGTCATAGAACCTTCACCAGGATTGGTAGTTGTGAAGAAAGTAGTCGCCAGTATATTCTGTGCAGTTATATTTGTCACTCTTATTCCTTCGTATTCCATTGGAAAAGTAAAAGGTTTGTATCAAAACCACCAGAAAAAATAAAATAAAAAATAAAAAAAATTGAATAGCAGTCAAATTAAAAAGAAATTCATTTTTATTATTAAATTTATTGTTAAATTATAATCGAAGAAAAATTGTAATAAGCCTAATTTTTTAAAATTAATTACATTTTTTTCAGATGATGAGTTCCTGAAGAACACCTCGATATTTTACAAATTCTGGTACCTGACGATTGCCACAATGTTGGTTCGATTTAAGTATTATCACGCTTGGATCTTTGCAGATGCAATTTGTAACAATTCAGGTCTGGGTTTCAACGGTTTTGACGAGAATAATAAAGCTCGTTGGGATTATGTTTCTAACGTTGATGCCTTCAAATTTGAGGTAATAATAAATCAACTAGCTTGAAATATTGTCAAAATATTGAAATGCAAATAAAATGAAGTTTTTAAATTATTTTTCAGACTGCTCTTAGTCTTAGGGATAGTATTGCAGCCTGGAATACGGGAACAAATCGGTGGCTGAGGTCATTAGTTTACGAAAGAGTGCCTCGAAACAAAACCATTCACACTTACGCCTTGTCTGCCTTGTGGCATGGATTTCATCCGGGTTACTACCTCACTTTTGCTAACGGATCGTTCTTCACATTCGCAGCTCGAACCGTACGAAAAATATTTTAAATATTAAATCTTTAGCTAATTCAATTATTCTCTAATTTTTAAATTATCGATTATAATTAAGGGCGTTGAAACCAGTTTCTAATCTTAAAATTTGATTTCCTCATTTTACTCAACAAATACTATAATTATATATTATATATATAATAAAATAAAAATAAAAATATAATAATATATAATTATAATTAAAGTTAAATTAACTCAGTTCAATTGAACTTCAAAAGAATGTAAGAATTCATTTAAATTTGGAAAGATTAGATTGAAAAGGCTAGTCGTTAAAAATGAAATAATTGAGATAAATCTTAGTTAAATTTGTTTATGCAAGAATTATATATATTATATAGTATATATATGCTTTTAACTTTTAGGTTCGCCGCCATGTTCGACCTCACTTCTTGCATTCAAAGAAGTATAAGTTATTTTATGATGTCATCACAATGGTAACGACGAAAGTCGTTTTAACATATACAACCTTCACTTTTGTTCTACTTGAGTTTAAACCAAGCATTATTATGTACCTGTAAGTATTTTCTCTCTATCTTACATTTTATATAATCATTTCTTATAGATCCGAAAAGGAGTTTCGAAAATTCAAAAAATAGCGAATTAGTAAATTAAAATTTACAGAACAATAATTTCCGAATTATTAAAATTAACGAAATATTAAATTTAAACTTTTAGACGACTAACCAAAAATACCGAAAAAAATCAATACTGAATACACAAATTAACAAAATATAAAAATACGGAATTATATAATTTCCGAATGGTACAATACAGTCCAACCTACGAGTAGTGCCACTCTCCTATTTTTATGATCGAGCTCGCTCGAGCGCTACTACCACTCTAAGCCACTCGGGAATTTAATATCCAACACCATGAGTAGTGCCTTGAGCGATATAGTTAGATTTAGAGACTTATTCGCTTATTCTTTTCCTTCACGGCGAGCAAGGCTGGGATGGGTGGGGGTATACGATTTCTCGGAGTCATATTTCCTTACTCCCCCGAAAACGGCACTACTCGTAGGTTGAACTGTATTAAAAAATTATAAAAATGAACAATTATTAATTTCCCCCATATTCTTATATTCAAAAATTTAACTTTGCCGAAAGTATGTTTGAATTTAAATAATTTAGTTAATTAGGTAAATGAATTATTAAATATTTTAAATAATTAGATAAGTTATTTTAATCAACTCGACGTATTTATTCGGTATTTATTTTTTCGGATTGAAGAACTCGTTAGTTATTATTTAATTCTTTCTGATTTATCCCAAAGCTTTCCCTCTATTTATTAAACTTCCCGAGCTTAAAATAGAAACATTTTCAAGCTTTCTTATTTAAAAATTTATTTATTTTAGGCACATGTACCTTTTACCAAATATTTTGGGACTAGTCGCGATTTTTTTGCTGCCGATAATTCTGCCTCTTCCAAAGCAAAATTTCCAAAACTCCAAGACTGAAGCCAATAACGGACACGTTTCGAGAAATGGACACGCACACAAAATCGAGTGATTTTTAAAGGGCGACAAGAGGCAGAAAGGCAGAAAATTGACTTTCAGGACGACTAGTGATGTTTTATTTATCATGACACCAGAGTCGAGATATTTTTTAAGAAATATTTTTTGATAATAAAAATGAAATACGATATTTATTGTTACATCGTCATCGTTACAGATTATAGGTAAGCAATTAGTGTTGAATAAGATTCATACTTCCCCGAATCAAAATGAGTGAGATTTTAAAGAGAGCCTGACTGTAGTTTGACTAAAATTTTAGAATGACCTTGATGCTAAAAGATTTTTTGATATTTCCAAAAATTAAAATCAAACTATATTTCATAATTTTATCTTTTTGATAAACATTTATCAGTTATTGATATTTATATTTGTGTTAAAAAAAAGGTCTTAAGAAACTTTTATAATGAAATTACATTTATTTTAATTTTTTGAAATGATCGAATGTCATCCAGGTAAAATATTTACGTCACTCCTTCCTAACTTTTTTTTATAAAGTGGGAGGTTTCATTTTTTTTAAATATTCCATAAGAAACACATCTTTCTTCAGAGAGATTTTAGAGAGAAATTTTTTTTAATCTTATATGAAAGACGAATTTGGATTGGGATCTGAAATATTTTTAAGAGTTAAAGTGACAATACTTAGAACTTAAGTTACATATTTTAAAAATTATTTGAACATCCGAAGTTATATCATTTTCAAATTTTAACTTCCGACTCTTATATATAAAATATTTATTACACTTTCTACCAATAAATTGGAAATAATCTAAGAAGTGACTTCCAAACAGTATTTAAACATTTAACGTTATTTCAATGTGAATGAAAGTTTATAAATAGTTTTTATAAATAAAAAGCATTTTTTGAGGTTTTGAATTTAGGAAATAGCTGAGTGTTAAAATGGTTTTTATATAAAAGAAATGTTGAATTGAGATATAATATACATATTACATACCTACAAGTATCTTGTGTTCTGGTCGTATTCAGAACATAAACTGTAAGTTTATCTGATTCTTCGAAGATTTTTGTACCCGAAGACGTTGTTTAATAATAAAGTGTAAATTGCGTAAGATTTTCGAATTTTTTAATTCCATCGCTCAGAGAGAAACATTTTTTCAATCAATTCTCATCTTCACAGGTCGTCACCTATTCACCTTTTTTCATTCACCTATTCACCATTAAGAAAGTTGAATCATATGAAAAATTATTGACGTTGTAATTGTAGAATAATTCTAGGTTATTTACGGTTTTAAAAGACTATTCCGGATATGTAATTAAAATAATAAGGAAAGTCAATCTTTTAAAGCTGAAAATAGTTTTATTTCATATTTACTTAGAATTTGTTCAATCTTATTAATTCTGTTGAAATACCTTCAAAATCTTTGCAATCATTCAAAAATACTTGAAATCCTTTATATTCTCTTCGAATCTCTTAAATTTCGTTGATTCTTTAAATAATTAAAAATCATTTTAAATCACTTTAAAATTTTTGAAAATCCTTTGAAATGTTTCAGCTTCTGGCAAATTTCTTGAAAATCGTTAAACTCTCTTAAAATCACTATAAATTTTTTTAAACATTTTAAATCGCCTTTAAATTGCTTCTGAATTCTTAATTAAAATTTTATTGACCAGAATTGGAGGTCAAGGTTTTTTTTTAGGTTTTTGGTCAAATTTTTTACCATGTTCGGTTGATTTGTTTTGTTTCCATTTTTTTTACCTATTTCCTACTTACTTTTATTATAAAAAATCATCTTTTCGTTTTTTTTAATAACAATAGATACTATGACGCCTGTAATTCTCTTTATAAATTGATTTTTCCAAGTATACCTAAACTGGAAGTGAATTTTGATTTTCTTTTTTAGGACCCTCTTGTTTTTCAATAATTACTTTTAATTATTTCTTGCTCTTGTTATGTATTTCTCAAGTTCCCATTTTTGTTATCGTCCACGTAATAAATGATAAGGAAACTATAGAAAATAGGGGAACCTAGCTCGCTGCATTTACTTTTTAACAAGTTGCCAGTCGCGGAACAACTTTTTTACTATTGGTCACGAGTATGACAATTAAAGATCATGTTCCATACGATGGTTTTAGAACTTTTTCTTGGATAACGGACCTCATTGGACTTCCATTAGATAAGGTCAGCTAAAATTCTAATTAGCCTTAATTTTTCCTAAAATATTAATTTACATACAATAACATTAATTTTTCTTCAAACATTATCTTCTCTTTTCTCTTGTCCCTAAAAATCTAAGTTTTAAAAAAAAAAGTATAATAAATCAATTTAAAAAAAGAAGATTAAAGAATAAAATTAGTCATTCTTTATTTTAAAAGTGATTATTAAAAAATACTTGCCATAAAAAACTTTATGCTTTTCTAGCCTTGTTCTATTTCACATTTTCGTTATCTTAATGTGTAACTAAATGCTGCCTAAATGTAATAATGTAGTGTTGCTACTATATGTTTTGCTATGAACTGAAACTTTCTTTTTTGTTTTTAAATATTCTTAATTGCATATCAATTCATTTTCATATATTTATCATTTATCCATTGTTTAAATATTCACAATTTTCAGGTCAATTTCGTTCTAGTTTACATGACTTCATTTGCACTTGCTGGAATTTTGAGATCATCACTGAGTCCTGAAAAAGTAACAGCATCCACACGACATGTTTTTTGCATTACTTTTGGACTCATTTTTAGCTACTTTTGTTTTGGCAAGTAAGTTTCACATTTTTAAAGAACAAATTACGTTTTTCTCAATTGTAAAGTAATTTATGTAATTATTTTTGCAGTCATCACAGTATCTATTGTCGTTAAAAAAAGCAAAAAATTACATTCTTTATAAGTATTTAAAAATAAAATATTTTTAATAAAAATAAGTGGACAAAACATTGAAACAAACTTATATACAAACCACCAAACTAATCTTATCACATTTTGCTAAAATCAAAAAAAAAACCTTGACCTCAAATTCAGTTCCATAAATTCAAGTCAAAACTCAGGAGAATTCAGAAGAATTAAAAAATAATTTAAGGTAAATTGAAAAGAATTGAAAAAAATTTGATATCAAGATCAATTCAAAGAATTTCAAACGATTTTACAAGATTTAGTTTAAAGATTTTTAAAAATTCTAAGAAGGATTTTGAAGGGATTTAGAGTATTTCAGGATATTTTAAGTGATTTTAAAGAATTTCAAAGAATTTGAAGAGATTAAAAATAATTTTAAGGAACTACTAAGGATTTGACGAAATTTAAAAATATTTAGAAGGATTTTAAGAAATTTTATATGACTTAAAATAATTTCAAGAGCTTTCAAGTGATTTCAAGGGACTTTCGAACAATATTGCAAGCGATTTTAAAAGATTTAAAGAATTTCAAGGTATTGCAAAATAATTGAGAAGTGTTTATCGATTTTCAAGAAATCGCACAGAAATCCAAAAATTTTAATGCATTTAAAGTGATTTTAAGATATTACTAAGGATTTAAAAAAATTGTAAGTATCGAATAAAAATCTTTTCAGCTTTAAATGATGAATTCTTACTTTTTTAATTATCCAGAAAACTTTTTTCAAACAGAAAATATAAATAATTT
>JAUESI010000027.1:121977-133255 GCA_032275145.1 Synergus laeviventris | reverse complement strand
GATTCTCGAATTCGTGAACTTTATTTTACCGATTGTGATCTTTTGGAAGTGACTTCGGCTCAGTTTTCTGGTTTGGAATCCTCCCTCGAATTGCTGGATTTATCTGGAAATAACATTACTGAACTTCCGAGTCATATTTTTCAAGAATTCGACTTTTTGCGAACGCTCATTTTCAGAGAAAACAAAATCGACTTTTTTTCACAAGGTGAGATAACTTTTGTTATTGATTTAAAATATATAATCTTTCCTTTAAAAAAAAAGTTTAATTCTTAAAAAATAGTGTTTTGATTAAAAGTTTGAAACTTTGTGAATGTAGATGTTTACACAATCACTATACAATTACAGAACAAGTACAATATAATTTAATTTTTGACACTCGAACAAATTTTCTTAATTTGAAAAGTAATAATTTGAAGGTTTTACTTTAACACTGTTTATTAAATGCTTATTAATCAATTATTTCTGTATAGCTAACACTAATGTTTCAGAAGAAGTGTTCAGTGGTTTTCAATATTCTCTGTACAATCTCGATTTAAGTGGAAAGAAAAATGGAATGGTGGCTTTACAAAATTTGCGACAAATGAGAAATCTCAGATTTCTCGCTATATCACAGATGCCACTGACAACACTTTCACCTGATGACTTTTCGGAATTTGGAATGGACGTTAAAGAGTTGCACATCATTCAAAGTAATATGAACACAATAAAAAGTCACGCTTTTATGCATGTTAGAGGGATCAAGTACTTGGATTTTTCCGAAAATTCCATTACTTCCATTGAAGATGAAGCATTTTCCGAGGTATTTCATGAGAAAAAATTTCAAATGAATGTTACATGCATGTTACTTCGATGTTTCGTGAATGGTATATAAATGTTACATTTATGTTATAAAAATGGCGTCAATGTTACTTAAATGTTACATCCATATTATATAAATTTTACATTTATGTTACATAAATAGTCCACACATCTTACACCTATGTTACATCTATGCTACACAAATGTTACATAAAGGTTACATGATTGATGTATAAAACGTTTATCAATTCTCTTACAGGTCGGGCATTCACTAATTACTCTGAAAATTGCACACGGACTTTCATCGTCGATGAGTGAATTACCGAACAAGCCATTTAAACATCTCACAAATCTGCAACACCTCGACTTCAGTAATAACAGAATTCGATCACTGCCTGAAACTTCCTTCCATTTCTTGAAGAGGATAAAACGAATCGAGTTGCAGGACAACGAAATCGACAACATCCGCAAGGGTACGTTTCAGGTGAGTTCATAACCTATATTCAGTATTAATTTACTCTTGAAAGCGAAGTAAATCAATTAATATTCAGAAAGAAAACATGGATTCGATGTGTGCCATCGAGAGCATTTAGTCTAACGTAAAGGTGATGAATTGTTTCAATTTTTAAGGAAAATATTCGCAGATAAAGTCGCGAGGTGAGAATCTGAGATGGCTATACCACCCCGAAATTTCAATTTGCTCTAAAATGTATAATAAATTATATTAATCTTTGATTACTTAGATATTGACTCCTTTCAATAGCACAAATAATTTGTGAATGATTAGTAGTGTCTGCTATTTAAAATATTTTTTTACAAGTTCAACATTTTCAGGGAGACATTCACTCGAGTTTGGAGGAAGTTTACTTCGGATATAATCAAATTCAGTCTCTTACAACTCACATATTTGTCGACCTACCGATGCTGAATACTATTAATTTACAAGACAATGTTATTGACAGAATAGAAAGAAGGGCGTTTATGAATATGAATCGATTGAAGTATATCAATCTAAGAGGAAACAGAATCAAGATGTTGATGGATGAATCATTCCAGGTAATAAAGATGTTTTATTTCATCGACTTTCGGTGAAACCTTTACCTACATATTCCGATTTCTTTTAGAATCTACCAGATCTCGAATTTTTGGATTTAGCCTATAATGATCTCAACGAATTTGATTTCAATTATTTCGATCAAGTGGGGACGCTATCATCCTTCAAAGTCAACGTCAGTCACAATGAGATCTCTCATTTGTCAATTAATAGCAGTATCTATTCGTCATCTCCAATCAGTAAGTTCAACAAATTGGCATAAACTAAAAAATTATTACTTGAAATTATAGATATATAAAGAGAGACAGTCAATTGTGCCATCACACAGAGTACATCTACAAAACCCCATCCACTAATATCAATTTTTTCAAGATTTATCCACAATTAAATTCAGGAGGTGGAGATAGTTATCCACCTCGCAATTCTATTTGTAGATAAAACCACAGAAAATTAATTTTTTAAACACATTTTTTACAGAGAGGTTTAGTGTGATGGCACAAGAGGTAATATATATCAAAAATATATTTTTTACTTTTTCATTTTTAGTGGGCGGAATTCTGAATTCGAACATTAAGGTTCTGGACCTGAGCTATAACAATATTTCTCATATTATGAAGATGTACTTTCGACCAGTTGAGTTTTCTCTAACGCACCTTTATCTCTCGCACAACGAACTAAACAACGTAACTCAAGGCGTTTTCGGAAACATGCCGCATCTTCAGTGGCTCGATTTGAATCACAATAAATTAATAGAAGTCGATTTTGACTGCTTCAAAAATACGAAAAATCTCCAGGTTTTGCTCCTTTCCTGGAATAATATCATGGATATTCCAGCAGACGCTTTCAGGCCTTTGAAGAAACTGAGGATTGTAGACCTTTCCCACAATCGACTTCGAACTTTGACAGATAACCTCTTCAACGAGGCTTATATTGAGAGTTTAGATTTATCTCACAATCAATTTATGAGATTGCCAATCAAGGTTATGTCAATGACTCCAGCTGCAAGCATCTCAAGTTTGGATCTTTCATGGAACTTTCTTTCTGGCGTGCACAGCACAGACGCCATTTTTAGATTAAAGGTGAGTTTTTATATACAAAAAGGAAATTGAATAGATAAAGTTATTTGTACCAATACAGAAAAACATTTTTCCAAAAAACTAACCCTTGATTCCTACTTATAAGACTTTTATTCACGATTGAAATCGCGAGGTGGAGACATTCGATGGGTTT
The DNA here is from genome assembly GCA_032275145.1 of Synergus laeviventris. Taxonomy (NCBI): domain Eukaryota; kingdom Metazoa; phylum Arthropoda; class Insecta; order Hymenoptera; family Cynipidae; genus Synergus; species Synergus laeviventris. The sequence continues at coordinate 130,173 of JAUESI010000027.1, read as the reverse complement.
CCAACCTCGTGAATTAAATCAGGAATCGAATTTGATCAAGTCCATGTTTATTGTTCGTTTTCAGCTAATTCGATTGTTTCCGATGGCAAGGATGTAAACTTAGTATTATTTTTTAGTCGAACTAATTTATTTAAACGAAAGAAATAAAAATTGAAAATTGAGGTTAAGTTTTTGCCATTCCAAAGATTGTATTACTAACAAATGAGAGATTTATTTTAATTAATGAAAGATTTAATTATAGAAAAAGTTTTGAGGTGTAGAAAATCAAGAGTCCTCACTCTCTTTGCGAATTTTATAACTAAAAATATTTATAGAACAATTATTTAAATAAATTTAAAGTTTAAGATTGCCCTGCACTTTTACAAATTTCTTTTCCCTGACGAATCAGAAATCTAAGTATATTCTCGTAATTCGATTATCTTGTTAAATTATACTTAGGTCTCGAGACTGGGTGAATTCCTTCATTGGATTCGATTGTTGACTAAGGCTATTAACTAATTTGCCTTAAAGATTCCCATATGTAGGCAACCCACTAATCACATTAGGTTTTCAATAATAAAGCCTTAAAGCTGTCGAATTGAGACGATTTACTTTGTTTTCTTATATTATAGAAAGTGGCAAACTCTTTAGATTCAAATTTTAGAGAATAGATTATTTTTTAAACAAATAATTGTTTAGTAGGCAGGAATGTTTAATTAGGTAAATCCTTGTTTATTAACTATTTTTCAGGGCTTAACGTGGTTGGACCTATCTTATAACCGATTGGTGAGACTCGATGATGGAATATTTTCCGATTTACGTCATTTGGATTATTTGGATTTGAGTCACAATAAACAATTGATTTTAGAAACACGGGGTAGAACTTTTAATGGCTTGGAAGATTCTCTTTTATACCTTGGACTCAGCAATATTTCTCTTCTTAGTGTAAGTTTTTATATAAAAGCTATTAAAATTGTTATATAACCACTATATACCAGTCATATAACAGTTGGATATCAGTGATATAACAGCGATGTAACATATATAATTTTATATGACAATTATGAATGTAACTGATACCTGTTATATCGTAGCAATGAAACAGATATATAACAGTGATGAATCGTGCGTATAACATTTACATAACAGGAGTGTAATAGCAATGTAATCGATTATGTAACGGATATGAGAGTTATATCAGCTATGTAAGACTTGTATCACCGGTGTATAGCAGTTAATTAGTAGTTATATAACATTTGTGTAACAGCTATATAAAACGCATGTAACAGTTATATAACATTTATGTAATCGTTTTTTAATTAATATTTTTAGGTTCCTGACCTCCCATTTCATCGATTACAAACTTTACGTTTGGCTCATAACGAGTTGGCATCAGTTCCAGCTGAAATGGCTGCAAATTTAACTTCCCTACGATATCTGGATTTGAGTTCTAATGATTTAACAGTAGTTCCTCTTATCACACATGCATTGCCAGAATTAAAGTCGTTTAATTTGGCACACAACCCTATCTCGCTTATCACAAACACCAGCTTCCTAGGAATTGCAGACAGTCTCGAAGAACTGGATATTCGAGGACTTTCTTTATCCACATTCGAGGTAAAATTAAAATAATTAATATTGTCATCAGAAGTTAGAAAAAATTTTAAGTACTCTTTGTAAATGAAGTAGTTTAAATATTTATTAGACATCTACAAAGATGTAAGCAGAAATTTTGAATTCCTTCACAAATCAAGAATTTCCTAAGGACCTTATTTTAATTATTTATTTATTATCCTTGATTATTTTTAGGCAGGTGCACTTTGCAAAGCATCGAAACTTCGAACTCTGCTGATAACTGCTTATACGGAAATTAAAAATTTCAACTTCCCAAACCTTCTCGAATATAATCATGGACTCAAGAATTTATTTATTGACGTTCGTATGAATTTCAAATAATTTTACAGTGTACATTTTAAGGTTTAATTTGAAATAAGTAGGTAAATTTTAAAAATTGTCTAAAACTCGAAATAGATTAAATCTAAAAGCTTAAAATATTGAAAATATTATAATTTTCAAATCTCATTTTTGACTTTTTTTTTAACAGGTGCAAAATGAGACAAGCCTAGAGAAAGAAATGAAAGGAAGATTTCCGGTGAAGCTTTACAACTTCACCTTCAGCGGCAGGGCATTCAAACATTTGCACAATGATATATTACAGGTGGGATGATTATAAAAAACAGAACATTAACATGATTGATGAAAACAAGAAAATTATTTCTTTTGAGAGATACAAATTAAATTAAAATTCCACCTTTTCATTTTAAAGAAAAAGTATTAAAATTATTTATTTTTTCGTCCTGTACGCCAATTTCTATTTAAAAAATGAATATCGCTACAGAGCGACAAAATATATAATTTTAATGTTTGCTGAATAAAATGAGGAAATCGAATTTTAAAATTAATTTTGAATTTTATTTCTTGTGTAAATGTTTAAATATACATTCTTCTCAATTTATTCTCAGGGGATAAGAAGTCCACATTTGCATTTTGGACTTCAAAATACGAGTGTGAGTACTGTCCATCGTGATTTATTCACCAATGCAAATACTGTGAGAAATATAACTATAAGTCTTCATAATAATGACGTGAGAACTCTGTCGAATCCATCTTCTGCTCATAAACCAAGTGTCCCGGGAAAAAGATTCCTCATGAGGCTCAGAATGGCCGGAAGTCACTTGAATTGCGACTGCGATATTGGGTAAGGTTATAAAAAAAAGGAAGCAATTCAAAGAATGTTTGGTTCCAATTTAAGGGTATTGGCTCCAAGTTCTAATTTCAAAATTAGATCTCTTCATTTTACTTAATAAATATTATAATTAAATATTTTTTCGCTCTATAGCGGTATTCACTTTTCAAATAGAAATATGCATAAAGAGAGCGAATAGATCTATCTTTTAAATTATTTTTGAGTAAAACAAAGATACTATACTCAAAATTAAATCTTCAATTTACAATAAAAGTATTAAAATCATACATTTTTTCGTTTCAAAATCCTAAAAAAATTCAACTTCGAGAACAACCTTTTATACCTTTTAACTTTTTATTATATTATTAGAATTTTTTTAATTAAAACCAGACCTTTTAAAAACTCTTTAATTTATTTTACAGACAATTTATATTTCTTTTCTCATAATTTGACTTCTATTTAATTTTGTTTTTTAATTTACAGCTGGATTGAAATGTGGCAAAGAAAGCACAGGCAATACCAGGAAGATCGCTGCAATTCCCATTACGAATTAACAAATTACGAACGCGAGGAAGACAGCGAATTTAATTGTTGGGACAATGGTTGGGACGACGATCTTCGAGAATCATTTTGCATGAATAAAAATAATATGTCGGTCTCAGATGCCCTAAAAAAAGACCTCGAATGTGGATGGAGTTCAGCTCCTTCTCTCCATTTGCCAAATCTCACAATTCTCTTCTTTTTCACAATCACTTTCTTCTATGCTTATTAAATTTCATATTTTTGCAATTTTAGAGATATATTCATATTTTTTATAATCGTTCACTAGATCGCATTCCGAAGAAAGACAACTATTTATATTAAGAAACTTGACTCAAAATAATTTATTTCTATTTGTATTGACTTTTAATTTAGAATTTTCATTCATATTCGTTTTCATCCAGATTTCCTAAAGAATTAAATCTGAGAAAATACTCTTGTACAAAATGAGGTAATCGTAATATAATCATCCGATAATTACTTGATTTCACAAAATTAAACTAAGTGATCCCCTTACCATACCTGGATTTTTAATCTACAAAGTCATTTTTACATTTATTGAGATATCGAGTTGAAATTTTCTAAATTTCAAGTAAAAACATCAAAAAACGTTTATCTGGTTCTAAATATTTACATTTATAAAAAAAAAACCATTTTGACTTTTTTTTGTTTTAATAAAAATTTAGGACCAGATAAACGTACTTTAGTATATTTGCTTTAATTTTATAAATGCCGGTAAGGTAGGGAACGGATAATTGATACCAACGCCCTTAAATTATATCGCTATTCAAATTCTATTAAATCGATAAAGATTCTCTTCAGCTTTGATAAAAATTAAATAGAAAATTTTAAAAAAAAATTAAGAAAACATAAAAGCAAAAAAGTTTGGATATCTGACTATGGACAGTATTTTTCTTTAAAAACAGATGAAAAATAATAATAGATTGTAGATTACGTTGTAGGTTTTATACGTATCTATGTGTACATAGACGAATCCACCGAACAATAAACTAAGAGGGAAGATTTGATTTGGATAATTAATATTTATATTTAAAACAAATATAAATTTTCTAAAATTAAAAATGAAATGGAAATCAATCTTCTCACAGGATTTCATTGAAATATGAATTTGCGATTATATTAATATACGTATTGTTGAATCTAAATACAAATATGTTATCCGAACTGACAATCGAGAACGATTGTTAAAAATTAATTGCATTCGATTATTGTACGTTTATTTTATTACGTACTTATTAATCAAATACTCTAGTTTTAAAACCCCGAAGAAAGATGAAGACATTTTTCTGGCTTTACGTATTATAAAATATAAGTAAACAATAAGACGATAACTTAGTCCGAACTTAGATGGAAACAAATATCTATTTGTAAAATATGTAATAAACGTTTAAATTGTAAACATGGTCCTTTTTTTAAAATTTTACTACCATTTCCAAATTTTCAGTTAAGGGCGTTGGATCCAAGTTCTCATCTCAAAATTAAATTTATGTACTTTACATCTTTAAAGAAGCAAATTTAATTTCGAAAAAAATAAGTACGAATTCATTTTCAATTTCGGATGGACCTACAAAATAATTTCCTGATTAGAATTTAAAAAAACAAGTCTTCCAAAATTTAGTGTAAATTAAAAATTGCTATTTCTTAATACAATTTATTCGGTCTATTCCTTTAGGGATAAACCCCACTTTCTTAAATTCTATTTCTGTATTTCATCGATTAAACAACAAAACTCTGGCCATGATATCAAAAACGAGCCGAACAATTGGCATAAGAATAAAACCGAAAATGAAAATTAGACAGACATAAACGCAAAGCAACTGTATCACAAAAATTACGGATTTTATAATCATCTCTCGATAATCTTCTGCTGCTTGAATGCTGATCAACTTGTCCAGAATAAATCTCAGTGTGTACAAAAAAATCTAAAGTTTGAATAATTTAAATTTAAAAATTCGTGATTCAATTTTAATTTAAATTCTTTAAAAGAATTTACCTCAACAACAGGAGCCATGTTTACAATAATGTAAATCAATGCAAGTAAAGATTTTCCAGTTGCTTCACCGAGGACTTTAATTAAAGCAACGAATGAAAATTCAGTTGAAGGTGTGCCATTAGCTTCTTGATAAGTAGCTATTAAATCTCGAAAATTTGAGAGCAGATTTGGTTCTTCGGTATTGAAAAGTGAATTTCCTGAATTAAGTTCTCCTCAAAGATAAAAATCGAAAAACTCTAAATTATCAAGTCTGAATCTTTAAAATCTTAAAAGATGAAATTTAAATTAAACCTCCTTACTTATAATAGAATCAGGACATCGATCTTTCCAATAAGCTTGAAACTTCGAATTAGGCATGCTGTAAAAATTTCTACTTTTCAAAGTAGTTTTCGCTTCTTCACTTTCATTTGAAAAAGAAGTCAAGTTCCACTTGTTATCTTCGTACCAATCACCGGAAGTATCCGGTTCTTGACTCGGTGAATTAAAAATTTTTGACTCAATTTCTGTCCCATTATCCTTTTCCGTAACCTGAATTTGCAATTCCCGAACTTTATCATCCTTTGAAAATGAACTATCTTTAGCCTTCGCGGTCACAAAATAAAAATAAAATAACCTTACATTAGAATTTGGAAGCTGAGGTTCATTTCCTCTCCCCGATTTCAGATTCGCTTCTTCCAGATACGCCATCGAATCTTTCTATAATAAAAAAGAAAAATTTAATAAAAAAAAACTTTTAAAAGAAAATTCTTGTCCAGAATAGATACAGATTGAAGAATTTAAGAATGTCATTCTCTCTTGTCAAAATAAAAACAACTGCGACTCGAGTCTTTAAATTCTCAAGATTCATGTTTTATTTTATCTTATATTTTCAAATAAATTTTATTTTCCTAAGCTATATACATTTTTTAAGTTATATTTACAGAGAATTCAGTTTAGAAAGCTAATTTCAACCTCCTAAGTACTTTGAAATTCAAATTCCCAAATTCATTTGTCCTTCTCAACATCTTCAATAATTTCAATCAAAATCTTCCTCTGAAAATTTTCTTGAAGCTTCTCTTGCATTTCATCAAGTCTAATCCCTCCTTTCATAAACCTTATCAACTCATGCACCGTTCCATCCAGAAGTCTGTGATCTGTGACTCTACCCTGAAGAAAATTATACGTCCTAATTCTCTCGTTTCTACTTTTAAATCCCATCTGCTTCGCCCTCATTTCCCTGGTCATCGAAACCTGTTCGGTCATTTTCTTGTCAAAGATCTTCGCTCTCAATTTAATAAAAGCCAAGTTCCTATTCCGAATCTGAGATCTTTCTGTCTGACACTCGACTGCAATTCCGGTTGGAAGATGAACAATTCTCACTGCAGAATCGGTGGTATTAACGTGTTGTCCTCCAGCTCCTTGGGACTTTTTAGTTTCGATCTTGAGGTCCTTGTCTTCAAGGTTAACTTCAATTTCACTAGGTTGAGGAAGAATAACAACAGATACGACGCTCGTGTGAACCCGACTTGAATTTTCGGTTGAAGGAACCCTTTGAACACGATGAACTCCAGCCTCGTGACGGAGTTTTTCAAAGGAACCTCTACCGGAAATCATCAAACTGGCGTGGCGAATTCCGCCCTTTTCTGTGAGGTCCTTTTCCATTAAGTCGAAAGTGTAACCTAAGTAGGTGACGTGATTGCAATACATTTCTAGAAGGTCGTTTGCAAAAAGCATCGCTTCCTGGCCACCGACTCCGGCGCTTATTTCCAGAATTATATCGTTGCAATTATCTCGACCGAGATTGGATGTAATTGTGTCCAGGAGACGATCGTCCAGGTCTATTAAACTTGTTGTGTAGGTCGTGAATTCCTCCTCGGCGAGGAGCTTCATTTCCTGGTCGCTTTTTACTAGAAAAGCAAAGGTTTTTATGAGGATCTAACCAAATTTATTATTCCCTGATAATTTATTTTTAAAGTAAGCTTTAATTCTGAAGATGAAAATTTGCAATTTTTGGAAAACTTTTATTACATAGTTTAAATACCGGATTTTTTTCTCTACAATGCCATCTCTACATTTACTGAAATATCGATTTAAAAATTTTTTTAATTAAAGTAAATATACTAATATACATTTATCTGACCCTAAATTTTTGGTAAGCCAAAAAAGAACATTTTAAGGCCATGTATAAGTCACGTGACTTGGCACTTGTAACCATATATGTATTTCAGGTTTTTCAGGCATCGCATTTAAAATATAAAAATTAAAATTAATTATTCGTAACAGATAAATGTAATGAAAACGATAAAGAATGTTTATTTACTGACTAAAATACATTTTCTTTATTTGTTTTCAAGTGAGGTGCCTGAAAAAAGGAAAGTCGGTATAAGATAGAGATCGGAAAGTATAAAATTTTTAAGGTCAGAATTAGAATCTCAAAAATTGGCAAATGGTATAAAAATGGTTGAAATAAATAATTAAATGAATAAAATGTACCTAATTCTTCCAAATTGTGAATATTCTCCAAAATCTTCAATCGTTCCTGTAAAAGAACTTCCACTTCTTCAATTTCGAGAACATCCTTAATTTGAAATTTGTCATTTTCCTTGCCCTCATAGACTTTAGTTGCATGTTCCAAAAGCTTTTTCACTGATTTTTCCGACAAGGAATGCCTCGTCTCCGAAGCAAAACAACGATAACCGAATAAATATTGCCTTCGAAAACCTCTGAGGTTATGTTCGCCCGTCAAATTAAATCGGGCCCGAAAACCGGCACTTTTTGTCCTGCTATTGAATACACTATTATAATTTCGAGCAATACGAATAAACTGCTTCATTATTTTGATCAAATACTGTCATGCTAACCTTTTTGGACGTATTTCTAGAGTTTTTAGAAAAACTCACGTGTGTCCTAATTGGTCCTAATGCTAAAGCTGCTACCA
>JAUESI010000027.1:81253-112671 GCA_032275145.1 Synergus laeviventris | reverse complement strand
AGTGTAATAGTATTAATTTAATTTTTATTTAAATAGTTGATTAATTAATCGAATTGTTGTTGAATTTAAAACATGATCCTGCACTTCCCAGGACTCGAAGAAAAGATTGATTACATTTGAGACGTTTTACAAACTTTATGTAGCTTTATGTAAGTATATGTATTATTATATTTGAATTATGAATGAACTTGAACGAAATTTTTTTAAAGATATTTAAGACGTTCTTGCTCTTTGATAATCCTGTATAAATAGGTAGCTAATTATTTTTTTCGATTTGTAATTTGAAAGAAATTACCTGAAACTGGAACTATGTGATTCGCGAATGCAATTTTTTCCGAAACTTGTATTATAATAACATTAATTTTATGAAATATATGAGAGAATATGTAAAAATGTTTGTTCTTTCTTATTTATATATTTGTGGTGTGTAGTATTTAATTTAAAATCTTTAGTTCTCCATAAATCGAAATCTGATATTGAGAAAGCTTTTTAGAAAAAGACAAGAATAGGATTCGTTTCGAGTGACCTCGCTAGTCTAAATTTGCAAGAATTTGATCTGAACTAAATTCTTTAGTTTCCTGATTGCTTGCCAAAGGCTTAACTTAAATCATTCGGTGAAGGTATGAGAAGTACGTAATTATTTGAAATCAATTGCTTTCGTCCTTAGATTTAAAGGAATTTGCTAAAGAATTTGAAGACCTTAAACATTTAAAGGGATTTTAAAAGATTTCAAAAACGAATCATTTCTCAATGATTTCATGAGATTTCAGAAATTGAAACGATTTCAAAAGAGATTATTCCAAATTTTAACAGATATTTAGGATTTTCTAGGGATTTCAAAGATTTCAAAGAGTTTCCAAAAAGTTTGGAAGGGTTTTGAAGATTTCATTGAGTTTTAAGGAATTTCAAAACTTTAAATATTTACTGATTTTAAAACAAATTTAAATAATGCAAAAGAATTGGAGGGATTTCACAAGATTCCACGATATTTAAAACATTTTTTGTTTGCAAATCCGTAAAAATTTCTGAAAATCTCGAGATTGTAAGAAATTTCTAAATATTTAAAAGTTTTCCAAAAAAGCTAGGTCTGGCTACCATTATGTTGTCGATAAAATCATTTTTAAAAACAATTTGTGTTTTACCGACCTCTCGTAATTTATTTTCAATTTTCAAAAAAATAATAGTAGCAAGACGGAACATTTTACGCTCTTTCCCAGTTCCCAAAGTTTCAGCGGAAAATATCCATATTGTAGTAAAAGAGTTTGAAAAACTGAATGACTAAAATGGTAAGTTTACCATATGAGATCAATCTGCTCATATGGTAAAACAAGCCCTTAAAAAAAATAATTTATATCTAAAATTCCCCACTCTCCAATTTTCTGAAGGTAACCCTGCATGTAAAAAAATAATTAACAGAAAATTTGTAAACGTTTATCTGGCCCTAAACTTTTATTAAAAAAAAAAAATTCAAAATGATATTTTCTTATAAACGTAAATATTTGGGACCAGATAAACCAAAGATAAATATCTTTGGATGAACGTACTGCCAAAGATGCCATCTCATCTCTGGTTACTGGTACACTGCTGACTGCAACCAGCTGCAACGTACCTTTTACGAATTTACTTAAGGCTTAAGGGCATGTGTTACTTTGTTCCATCCCTACCTTCCCGACATTTAATAATATCTTTGCTGCAACGTTACTTGTAAATTTATTGAGGTAATAAATTGAAAATGTCTAAAATTAAAGTTAAAGTATTAATGTACGTTTATCTGGTCCTAAATATTGACATTTATAAAAAAAAAACTATTTTGAAATTTTTTTTTTATTTTAATAAAAATGTAGAACCAGATAAACGCGTACTTTAATACTTCAACTTTAATTTTAAAAACTTTTAATTTGATGCCTTAATAAATTTACAAGTAACGGTGCAGAGAAAAAAATATCGGTAAGGTAAGGATCGTATACATGGCCTTAAGGGCATGTGTTACTTACCATATGAGCACATTAAGATAATCCGAGTTTTTTCTACAATTTTTACTGTTTCAAACAAAAAAAATACTACACAGCCGTCCATGTTCACGTTCTTGATGTCTGTACACTACTATTTTTCTGAAAAAGTAAAAATTGTAGAAAAAAACCCGGGTTATCTAAATGTGCTCATATGGTAAGTAACACATGCCCTTAATTTCAGCGTATTTCAGTAAAGGCCCTGAGCACAATCGTGAACTGAACCTGAAGATTGTTCTATTCTTTTCTATCATATTGCTACATCTCTCTTGTCACGTGACCGCAAGGGAGATAGTGCAATATGAAAGAAATGGACAGAATCATCTTCATCAGGTCCAGGTTACGCGGGTTCAGACGGTTCAGACTTCAGTTGCAGAGAAAAAAATGCAGCGTTACTTATAAATTTATTGAGATATCAATTGGAAATTAATTTAATTAAAATTTCAAATTACTCAAATTTCGTACAAGAAAATCATAATTCAACTGATTCAACTATGATGTTTCTGGTTATCAAAGTAAAATTTTTTATCTGAAACCTATTATTTAAAAATGCGGATTCACACGAAAGTCTTAGTCCGATTCAAATTTTCTAATCGGCTTCTTGTTCCTGGACTCAAATATTTATTAAAAATGGGGAATTTTTTCAAAAGATGTGCGAGAGCTGGCCACTTTTTCAAGGTTTCTACAGACGCCCGGTGTTCCGAAAAATAACAATGTGCAGGACTCGTCCGAATCCTGATCTCAAAACAACAAATACAATGCCCGCAGGGGAACGAAATGTAGCATGTGTTCAGATTTGAACTGAATAAGAGCGAAAAGAAAGGAAGGAGAAGAATAAAAGAAATAGAATATAGAAGGAAGAATGAAGAATGAAAAGAGAGATGCTGGTGGCATAATATATATATATATATATATAGCAATAGCTTTACCTGGCTTTACACCCATACATAACTTACCAACTATAAGTGTATACGTGTATACATATAGATACATATATATAGCCTGATATAGCTATATAGAAAGGGAGAACACCACTGTACATTGTAGCACTCTATAGTGAATGGTGGGGGAACTCAGGGCCGTACTCACGCTTCACACTATACACATACGTGATACATGCATACACGTCGTATTGTATTTACTACAGTCTACACAGTCTCTTCCACTCACACAACTCAAACAGTACGGTACGGTACCGTACCGCGACCGCGTATACGTTAAGAGTCGTGGTAGAGTAAGCGAGTCAGTGGTTGGATTTTCGAATAATGCTTTGGTGATGATAAGTGTTGAGTGTTGTGATAAGGACCGAGTAAAAGTGTCAAAATAGGTGAGTTTCTTATCAGGGATACCACGCCTTTTAATTTTCCCCTTTGGATGTGCGGATCTTCTCGAAATTCTACAAAACCTCTGACAGCGTCAGCGATCAATGTTGCTTCGGGACTTCGGGTGTGACCGCTCGCTGCCTAACCCAATGCGACACGTTTATGATTTTTCTGCACCGCAAATCTCTTACATACTCCAAAACCCGGAATTTGATGATATTTTAGGAAATTTGAGGGCTGAAGTTCAAAATAAAAAATTTGAGGTTAGCGGGAGAATCCCTAACAATGGGGTGAAGTGGATGAAGTTAGGAACGAGAAAATGATCGTTGATGATCGTTGATCACAGACAGGTAGTCGTAAACGGTCTATTTCCGTGCGATGTTGTCATTATAAGGTCGGTGAGATCATCGGATTAACATTTCGAGTTTCTCTGAATTTATGGAATTTTTTCAGTAATCGAGTTTGCCCTTTTCGGAGGTTGGAAAATTGAAGTCTTTGAGTTGGACAGTTTGCTTTTTGCCGGGAGCGGTTTTTTTTTAGATTGGATTCTTTCTTTTCTATGTGAATTTTGAAACATTAAAAATGCTGGGGCGCTAGGAGTCGCGCATGTGTGAATTTCGGAAATGTCAGTCGATTAATGCGAAGGGGAAAAGCTGGAAAAATTTGGGGTTGGAGTGTAGTGTAAGAAAGTAGAGGGAACTAAAAGAATCCGCCGACGTATGATATCGATTTTATGAATGAATTTATTAAAAGTGATTCATCGACAAAGGTGTGGGTGTTTTTTTGTAAATAAAGGAGATATGTTCTGTTTTATTGAAGTGTCGGAAGAGTCGCGGATTGTTAAGAAATTAGAAAAATGTGAAGACTCAAGTTTCAGGACAAAAACAAATCGATTAAAATATTTATTTTATTTAACTTTAAAATCCTAGGTTTTTGATAGATATACTAATATTTTTTTAGATGAATTTTGAATGTAAAATTTGAGTAAAGAAAGATTTTTGAAGTTTCCAAACTAAATATTTCTACATTACAAGTAAACTTCCAACAGCTGGAAAAATAATCTTCTTTTCTTTAACCTACTCAAAGAATACGAATTTTAAAAATAAACAAAAGCGATCGTATGATTGAGTATAAAAAAATATTGTAGGTGATGAAGCTGGAGTTCATGTTTTAAAAATAGAAAAATTCTTCATTTTTTACTCAATGCTAAAATACAATATTTCAAGGGCAAAAAATTATTTAAGCTTGGATCTATACTTAGAAAAAATGATTACTTCATTTCTTAAAAATATGTAAATAATTATGAGCTATTTCCTTATTTTATATTCTCAGTATTTTCTAAATATTTATGATATCATTCTGATTTATTACAATCTCGAAAAAGACTCTACGACTTGATATTGACATCTTAAATTGTCGTAACATAACTTACATAAAATTATAATTCTTGATTACAAAACTAAAACAATGTTTTGTTTTAAATTATTTCTCTCTCTACTAAAAAAAATAAACTGATAACAAGGGACTAATTAAAAATACCTAATTATAAATGTTCGAAATTTAAATTTGTAGAAAAAAAATATATTTTTTAATAACTATTTAAGTAATTAGGTAAATTAATTATTAAACATTTATAATAATTATATCATTTATTTTAATGAACCCGACTTACTTGAAAAAGGTTCAGCATTTAATCATTCATTTACCTAATTATTTAATTAATTATTTTAATTCAAATATATTTTCAGAGAATTTAAATTTCGGGAGTTTTAATATTCGATCATTTATAATTCCACATTTGTTTTTTTCCGTCTTTTTGGTTAGTCTCGACAAGTATTCCCGAATTTCGAAATTTTGTTTAACATTAATTTTTTGTTTTCAGATAGTTTAAAATAAGGAGGGATCATGAGGTTCACGGCGTGTATCCTCCTTTCGTTCACATTGCATGCCACAGCCCTGAGTAAGTGAAAAATTGTTTAATAAAGATAATTTTAATTACAGTAAATAATTTATTCAAATGCGATTAATAATTAATAATTATTTTTCTAGTTAAGAGAATAGCAAAAAATGTATACGTTATAGATGATGAAAAAAAGATAAGTCTTCTCTCTAATAACAAAAATTTTACATTTATAGTTCAGATCGTGGATAGCACCGACGAGGGTGAAAGTTACTCAAAGTATCGTACGTGTTAATTCCCTAAATTGATAAATAGACAAACAGCATTTTCGTGTTTGCGACCTGCAATTCACAACGCTAGTGTCTCCACAATTTCACATATCATCGATTTCAACATCGCAGGATTTTTTCTTCTTTCAAATTATCAAAACTATTTTACAAAAGAACACTCGGAAAAAGATTTTATCAGGAAGTCTAATCGAGATTATTATTTCCTTTTTACAAGGGACTGTTCAAAAATACCGAAAAAAATGGTCAGTGTCCACATTTAAAAATTTCCGAAATCAAATTTACCCAATTATAAAATTTCCGAAAATTATAATTTAAATAATTAGGTAAATTAATTATTTAATGATTCATTGATTAATGATTATACAATTTGGAAATTTTGTAAGTAAATAAATTTGAATTTCTTGAACTTTGAAATTCGGTATAAAGTTTTAAATAACAATCTCTCTTCTAAATTATTCTTCAGAAGTTTACGAAGGAAAAATTTGTATAAATATTGAAAATTGAACTTCTTTGAATTAGACCCGATTTGGATTAAAATGTGGAAAACATTCTGCACCCTAGATCAACTTCGTATCTTCATTTCGTCCCTGCTTTGTAAATTGAATCATGCTCTTCATAATATCCACCCCATTTTTTCCATATTCAGGTTTTCGTTACCCAATTAAAATTTTTTTTTAATTTTTCATTCATGGATTTTTCCCATTAGCCATCAAATCGAAATCATAAGATTTGAGTGTTTGCAATTTCACCTTTAATGATAGTTCTAATCGTTAAATTATTCCTCTTTCTTGTAAATACACAACCAACAATGAATGTTTAACTGTGACAATCATCCTTTTTTTTTTTTTAAGAAAAAGTTTTTTTTATCCATTTGGTGTCTTCATATATTTACACAAAACAAGACACTCCCTTTTTTCCAAATTTATTCTAAATTATGAAATAATTTTTGTAAATAGAATTTGTTTTAAAATTTTCAATCTTTTTATTTCGCATCTTTTATTCTGGTTTTCTGGTGAACATTGCTTTTAGTCTCAAATTTAAACAAAAGAAGTCTTTCTATTTTATAAGTATGCAAACACCTTTGAATCAAAATCAGAAAGCGATTTAAAACATTGTCGTACAAAAAGCTCCGACCATTAGGAAACAACATTTCGTTTTACCTAACTAAATTTAGATCACAAATGTTGAAAGAAATTCAGAAAATTGATTTTCTTTCTACAAAAAATAAATTTCCGAATGCATTTTGCATATTTTAATGTTTTTGGCTAGAATCTTTACAAAGTTTACTCTAGGCAAAATAGATTTAACACTCTACTCTCGACAATTATTCTAAATCATCCTAGAAATGTTTGTTTTGTAACCTTATCCTTATAGTATGTCTCGAAAATTTTGTCAGCGTTGCATTTTATTTTTCAGTACAATCGCCTCCACTGATCACGAAACAGCCACCTACTGATGAATTGCTGTTTCAAGTGGCGCAGGTCAGCAAAAATGAAAACGAAAAGCCTTTCTTGATAGAATGTGAGGCTGAAGGTGAACCCGCACCAAGGTAATTAAAAAAATGTTAATTCAACAGCAGACCGAAAATTAGAAAAAAGGAATCTCACAGAATTATTTTTAATGCAAATTAATCATTATTTTAAAACTGTTTCTAGTTTTCTAGTTTATATTTTGAATGCTTCTAAAAAATTGCAAGGAATTTTAAAGAGACTAAATTTTCAGGGATTTCAAGAAATATATATCAGGTGATTTTCAAGAATTCCAAGGATTTTTAAAAATTCCAAAATTTTGAGTATTTAGAAAGAATTCAAGGAATGACTCACAAAGTTTGAAAAGGAATAAAATTTGAAAGAAACTAAAAATGAAAAGGAATCCCAAATATTTTCTGTATTTTATTGTTCCATCGGGTACAGAATAAAATAAATAAAAGTGTGGAAAATTTGTCGAAACAGAATAAAAAGTTTTTCTTTTGACGATAATTTAAAATTTCATTCTATGGGTTATTAATTAATCTGAAATAAAATCGGGAAGATAATATTGAACGATCTCGTTTCGTGTTTTGAAGTGATTAACGGGGATTTAATTACGAGCTAGATTCTCGGGTAGAAGTAATATCAGGTTTTAAAAAAATTTGATTATCTTTCGTGCTTTGGAATGTGGGGATTTAATTTAATTTGAGTAATGTAGAGTAGAAGAAGATAATACATTTATGAGAGAATAAAAGCATCGTAAATGTATTCTTTAGTGAGATATGGCCACTCCCATTCAATGTGACTGCACTTACACTTGGTGATTATGAGTAAGAGAGTGAGTGAGTAAGTGCTAGTAACTCAATACTTCCTAAGGCTATGAGGTCATTCAAGTAATTAAGATCAGTTACTCTGACTTCCCTTTCCTAAGATAGAGATAACACTCTTGCACTCTTGTCCGAATTGAGTAAGACGATAATTTATGAATGGAACAATTTCGACTGAAATGTCCAGCATTTCTCCCTTACTTTTTTCTCCAGCAATTCCACTTTGCCTTTTATTAAAGAAAATTTAAATAAGAAAAAAGAAGAATGAGAGTCGTAAACGACCAAATTGGATTTAATCAGGATGTCTAGTGTCTACTAACCGGGAAAACTAAGAAAACAAGTATGGATACTTTAGGAATTATTAGTTTAATTAAAACTCGTCAGGATATTTAAAGTATAAAGTAGATATATATATATATCTTCGAAGTTCAGGTGCTCTTCGAATTGCGGTTAATAATCTTCTTATACAGGAGGCTAACTATGGCCTGCTAGAAAAAAGTTAAAAAAAATCGTCCGTTTTTATTAACATTTCAAAATAATGTAAGGGGGATTGTAAAATGGAGAAACTGAATTTTGAGTTGAGAACTGAAATTTTCTAAATATTTATCTGATATTTAAATTTAATTTTAAAAAAATATTTTGAAATTTTTTTTATTTTAATAAAAATTTAGGACTAAATTTCCATTTAAAATTCAATCGGAGAATGAAAAATACAAATCTTGTAAAAAAATTTTACGGAATTGTTTACCCGATTTTTGAATTTCAAGCCAGAACTAAAAATAGCGATTCTAACTTCTATTTTGACTTCTCCCGACTAAGTTTAGACCAAAGCTCATTTGTCAACTTGAAAGCCCACTCCAAATATTTTACTGATTTCACCTTGATCAACATTTCAAGCTCAAGAATAAATTCTGCTTATAAACACTCAAGATTCTTAAGGGTGTTGGATCGCCACGCATAGAGAGGAAATATCCAATTAACCTAATATCTGTTAAGTAAAACAAGGAAATAGATTTTTCAAGTTAAGAACTTTGATTCAAAATTTAAATAATTCCTTTTTCTCTAAGAATTTAAGTAAATATTTTAATTTTTATAGAAATATTTAATTAAATTAATGGTCAACTTTATATTCATTTTATTATTTATATATTTATATATATATATATATATCCAATAATATTCATATTTTTAAATAGATTAAAATAAATTCTTAATTTAATCCTGAAATACTTTTGCCTCAGATACCGATGGATGAAGAACGGAAAGGCTTTCCAATGGCAAGCCTACGACAACCGGATGTCCCAGCAACCGGGTCGAGGTACCCTCGTGATTTCCAGTCCCAAAGAAGAGGATATGGGTCAGTACCAATGTTTCGCTGAAAATGAGTGGGGAATAGCGACTTCGAATTCCGTCTTCGTCCGAAAGTCCGAACTCAATGCCTTCAAAGAACAAGGTCGAAAAACTGCAGAAGCCGAAGAGGGAAATCCTTTCAAGCTGACTTGCGAACCTCCGGATGGTTGGCCAAAGCCAAGTGTCTACTGGTTGATCCAGGACCCCACCGGAAGTATAAAATCTATCAATAATTCGCGGATGACTCTCGATCCCGAAGGAAGTCTCTGGTTCAGTAACGTTACGAAATTCGACGCCTCGGAAAATTCTTTCTACACTTGTGCTGCCTATTCCGAATTCAGGAACGAGTACAAATTGGGAAACAAAGTTCTCCTACACGTAAACAGCGCAAGTGCTTCTGCAAGTCAGAATAAACATCCCCCAGTTAGGCAGTACACGAGTAGGAAAAACGAGGTCGCTTTTAGAGGAGGAAAGCTGGAACTTTATTGTATTTATGGTGGAACGCCATTGCCCCAAATTGTATGGAATAAAAATGGACATTATATACAGCTAAATGATCGAGTTACTCAAGGGAATTACGGGAAGTCGTTGGTGATAAAACACGTCAGTTTTGAGGATGAAGGAACTTATACTTGTGAAGTTTCCAATGGAGTTGGAGACGCTCTATCGCATTCAATACATGTCGAAGTTCAAGCTGTACCGTATTTCAAGACCGAACCGGAAATTCAAAGTGCTGCTGAGGACGAGACTGTCGAATTTAAGTGAGAAAACCTTGCATTAAGGGCGTTGGACCCAAGTTCTAACATCAAAATTCAATTTTATCAGTTTATTTTTTTTGATTTTGTAGTGGTACTTATTTATCGAGGCCAAGTATGTGTACAGAGCGAAAAAATGAAAAATGTCTAGCTTTAGTACTTTTTGCTTAAAATTAAACGATTGAATCACTCGAATGTTAAATATACGTCAGCTTTTAGACGATTTAAAGAGATTTTAAGATATGCTAAAGTCCACAATTTCTAAAAGAATTTTGAAGGATTTGAAAAGTTTTTAAAATAAGTTTTGAGATATTTGAAAAGCTTTTTAAAGCAATTAAAAATGTTTTCGTAGAATTTAATGAAAGTTAAGAGATTTTAAGGAATTTTAAGATATCAAAAGATTTCATAATGAATTTTAAAAAATTTAATGGAATTTCAAAAGAGAGTGTACAACAGATTTCTAGAGTGATCAATCCCGCGAGAGAGTTAAATATACAAATCCAGAGACTGTAAGAAGTTTATAATTTGATTATTCCTATTCCGATTCTAGATGCGAGGCGAGTGGAGTCCCAGAGCCTCAAATAAACTGGATCTACAACGGAAAGCCAATCACAGAAGCAGAGCCAAATTCCCGAAGAAGAGTCTCTCAGAATAAAATCATCATAGAAAGGCTGACAAAAAAAGACACCGGAAATTATGGTTGTAACGCAACCAATTCTCTCGGCTACGTTTATAAAGACGTCTACGTCAATGTTCTTGCTCTCGCTCCTGAAATCCGAGTACCGCCATCCGACGCGGTAGTTGTTGATGGAAAAACCGTCAAGTTGGATTGTCAAGTCTTCGGTGCCCCTAAACCCGAGGTGAAATGGATTAGAAACGGACAGGAACTCACTGGAGGAAGATACAAAGTCTTGCCTACTGGGGATCTACAGATCGAGAATGTTGCTTTCGCTGATGCCGGAGAATTCACTTGTCACGCTGAGAATAAGTTTGATAAGGTTGAGGCATCTGCTACCTTGACGGTTAAAGAACACACGAGGATTACGGATGTGCCCGAGGATTATGAAGTCGCTGCTGGAGCCACAGCAACGTTTAGGTGGGTTGAGAATTCCAAATATCTTTCAAAGTAATCAAGTTGCAAATACAACGTAAAATTCAATTTCCTTTTCTTTTTCAGATGTAATGCCGTGACAGATTCAAGCTTGACGATCACGATTGACTGGTGGAGAAATGGAGAACCTCTCGATTTCGAAGGAGAGCCAAGATTTGTCCAAAGCACAGATTTTTCACTTTCGATTACGAAAACGACTGAGTTGGATTCTGGAGTCTATACGTGCGTCGCTAAAACTGAATACGACGAAGTCAAGGCTCAAGCAACCTTGATCGTCCAGGACGTTCCAAATTCACCAGAATTGGGAAGAGTCACCTGCAGGTCCAAAGAAGCTGAAATTGAATGGCGACCCTTGGGAGACAACAGGTCCCCAATTTTGAGATACACCGTTCAACATAATACTTCCTTCACTTCAGACACTTGGGAGGTTTCTAAAGATTTCATCTCTGCTACTGACAGAGCTACAGCCGTGCCAATGAGTCCCTGGGCGAATTATACCTTCAGGGTCATCGCTTGGAACAAAATTGGTAAGCCTATTTTGGTCATTTTTATTTAGCTATTTTTAAATTGGGTGTTGATGATATACAAAAGAGCTAATATGGAGTTACTTCCGTTCTCAGAGGCGATTCATTCAGTAAACGAGCCTGAGAACCAAGGGCAAAATAATTATAGTCTTTAATGAAATTGATTGACATTTTTTTGGTTTTATAATGAAGTTATAGAACTAAATAAAGAATGACAAACGAAAAGCCAGAAATATTCTAATTTTAGAATCCAATCTTTTCGAATTAAAAATTAAACAACTTGAAATTTAATAATGTAAAATTGAACAATTTTTAATGCAAAATTTCAATTTTGAAGTAATATTTATTGATTAGGAATCGTTATAAAATTAAAACCTTCAATTTGGAAGCTAAAAAAGTGCAAGGCTTGAAATAAAAAATATCAAAACCTGCAATTATAAAAGCTTCCGTTGAAATTTACATATCTAAAATTTCAGAGACTCCGATCTTATTTCTGATTTATTTTCTAGGACCCTCGCATGCTTCTGCACACAGCAGTGAGATATGCACCACGCTACCAGATGTTCCTTACAAAAATCCGGACAACGTAATGGGAAAAGGATCAGAGCCTACGAATCTCGTAATAACTTGGACAGTAATGCCCCAAATAGAACACAACGCTCCTAGATTCATGTACCGAGTTTTTTACAAACGCGACATTCCGGGAGAAAACTGGAAGATAGTAGACGTCAATGATTGGAGGCAAAACAGACTTCAGATAGATCATCAGCAGACATATCAACGTTATAGAATAAAAGTTAGCTCAATTAACGAGAAGGGAGAATGCAGGACGCAGCCTGTGGAAGCTATTGGATATTCAGGAGAAGATGGTATCAATTCCTTTTTTAAAATAAATTTTGTAGTTTAATTGTATGGTGGCCAGATGTCAGGAAAGTCAGGGGGAGAAATTAGGGTGATTTTCATGATTTTAAAAAGATTTTGTAGAATTTTAAAGGATTACATCAAATTTTAATAGATTTTTAGGGAATATAATGTTGTGGTCACTATGAGTTGGTTGCCTCTATTGTCTAAATTCCTACCAATAAATATGTTTTCTAATTTTCTTAATTTTTTACTTTTCAGTTCCTTTGCAAGCGCCAGGAAATTTCAAACTTGAGCAAGTCAATTCAAGCACAGACGCAGTCGTTTCCTGGAGTCCAGTTCCTGTTGAATCCGTAAGAGGCGAATTAATCGGCTACAAAATCCAAACTTGGACCGATAGGGACGGTGAGGAAGGAATGCGAGAAATAAATGTTAGAGGCGCAAACACGACCCGGACCCTCGTCAAGAAATTTGTTCCTTACAGCAAAAATTACGTTAGGATTTTAGTCTATAACGGAAGGTAAGTTTTCTTTTTAAAAAATAACATTTGTAAATTTTATGAATAAATATTAATTAAAATTGTTTTTCTTTTAGATATAATGGTCCACCTTCGGAGACTTTGAGCTTTGATACTCCAGAAGGCGTTCCAGGAACAGTTTTAAGTTTCGATGCGTTCCCAATGGGATCAAGTGCGTTTTTCCTGACCTGGACGAAACCTGCAGAGCCGAATGGAATTCTGACTGGATACAGAATTTACTACCAAGTTGTAAATGGATCGAGACTCGAGCCGGAACTCGAAAGGAAACCGAAAATTGTAGATCCTATGGCTGTCAGTGCTAAACTCCCGGGTTTACAGCCGGAAACGAAATATAGGATTCATATCCGCGCGACAACAAATGCTGGTGAAGGAAACAAGTTAGTATTTAAAGCTGTATTCAAGGTTGACTATTGATTTTAGTCAATTAATATATTTCTTTTTTGTTCTCTAGCTATTTTATAGAACAAGAAACACGAGGTTCTCAAAAGCCAGACATACCAGTATTCACATGGCGAGCCTATCCACAAGAAAATGGGTACGCAACAGTGAAACTGATTTGGCAGCCAAATTATAATAGTCATCCTGGAAGTCACTTTTATGCGAGATACAAACTTAAAGGCGAAACAATCGCACTGCAAACGGACCCCGAATATCTCTCTCATGAATTGCAGGTACGAATGTTGAATTATTTAGTTGAAACTAATTTTAAGTCCGTTACTAAGGTCTACTTAAATCGAATTTCCTGATTATTATAGATTATCGGTCTTCTGAGTGGAGAAACCTACACAATGACTATCGTTGCCGTCGATGGAAATTACCTAACAGAAAGCTTGCCGCAAGATATTGAGACCACGAATGAAGGACCGATAATCCAAGCTAAAGAAAATGTCGCTACCGCTGGATGGTTCATTGGTAATAAATCTTTTTTTTTAATTAAATCAAGTAATTAAATTGGATAAATTCCTCATTATTCATTTTTTTATTTTAAAGGCATGATGCTTGCGATCGCTTTTCTTCTCTTCGTGTTGATCATCGTCTGCGTGATTAAGAGGAATCGAGGTGGAAAGTACGCCGTTCACGAAAGGGAACTGGCCGCAGGTCGTGGTGATTATCCTGAGGAAGGTGGCTTCCACGAATATTCGCAACCTTTGGACACCAAGTCCGAGAGAGGAAGAGCTTCCCTTGCTTCTTTCGCCCATCATGATGGCAAGCATCCGGAATCTGACACGGATTCCATGGCGGAATACGGAGAAGGTGACACTGGTCAGTGCAAAATAATTTAACTGAAGATACCAAATCATAATTAAACAGGGTGTCTACCAATTTTCGCCCATCAAATTCCCAGTAGGGATTTCAAAACATTTCAAGATTTCAAGAGATTCAACATATTTTCAGGACTTTTAAGGAATACTAAAAGGTTTTTAGAAATTGTAAAGTTTTTGTAAAAGACATTTAAATGTTTTTAAAAATCAAGGTACATACTTCAAAATATTTCCTGGTTTTCCCAGTTAGTAGACACCCTGTTAAAAGTAAAAAGAAAGTACCTAGAGAATTGTTTTAAGTTTGCAATTTTTATTTGCTGAAGCACGAATTTCACTTATTTTAAATTTAGATTGTCTTTTCTTATCACATTTATTACTATTATTTGCAAAAGTTTAGCAGTATTTATCTTTAATTTGTTATTTTCTTTTCATTAATTAATTAGTTTCGATTAATTTTTATTTACGAGCTTGGTTCCATTTTTGTTTGCTTATTGTCCTGAAACAGAGGGTATGAACGAGGACGGATCTTTTATTGGTCAGTATGGTCGAAAGAAACCGGAACCCAATTCCCAAGCGTTTGCAACGTTAGTATAAGGTAGGCTACGCTTTTTTATTTTTTCTTCCCTTTAACTATTCATTAAGAATTTCCTCAGTCTTCCTATTTTATAATTCTTCTGTAGTCAACGCTCTTCTATTTTTTTTGCCCTTTTGAATTCGTTACTAATATTTTCAGAAAGTGTCCAAGGAATCTCATTTTTTTCTGAGTTAAAAGAATCTTCCCTTTTTTTCTCAGGACAATTTACCGAAGACGGTTCTTTCATCGGCCAATATGGCCCAAAAGGCAGACCGGAGGAGACGCCGTCCATCCCAACCGGGACGATAGCAACCTACGTTTAACCTTAGTTCCTGCCACAAAATTCGGATTCTCTTCTCGCTGAGATTTCGAAATTCGAACTCAGCACAATTCGCCTGCAGCTACTAATTGTAAGCGGCTTGCGCTGGGCGCAACTTCTACTCTATACTGCCAATTAGGATCAACATTTTGGCTTTCCTAGTCGACTCGAGTATCCAAAAAAAACTTTCACTCAGAACTGGAGGAACAATTTCACAAATTCAAATATAGTCAATTCTTGACTAAATTTGACGATTAAAGGATTAAAATTTTTATTTGAATTTGACACAAAGCTATTTGCTAGTTGTAAAGTAAGAAGTTAACCAAACCGATTAACTCTTTGGGAAAGAGTTTAAACATGACAAAAAAGGGAAGACTTGACTTTCGAGCAACTATCATTCTCTCTTTAAACTTTGCCTTCTTCTCGAGTTTACTAAGAAATCCAGAACGTTTTTAGATGTTTCATAGCGCGCTAGCTATTTTCAGAAACTGTCTCGTACAAAATGGAAGCGCTCGAAACTTTGGTGATTTTTGAAAATATTTAGATATTCATTTCTTGGGTAATTGCTAATTTGGATTCTCCCGTATTTTAGGAGACGAATCCAATACGAAAGCGTTTCTAAATTCATCTTGATTATTACTAAACTGAAAATTCGAGCGTCTCTATTGAAGTTTCTACTAACTCCTTTTTTCTCTGGGCCAGACTTAGCGATCGCGCCTGCTTCTTACAGGGTAACCTCGTTATGTTTGTATCGTTTTAAATATGTATGCAAAGCGTTTTCGACGCCCTCAATTTTTTTTTTGAGAGCCTCGAAAACAATTAAGTTGGCGAAAGAGCGGCGATAAAGTCTGGCCTCTTGACTGACCTCAGAGAACAAAAAAAAACTAAGAAACAAGAAAAAGAAAAGCACCCTTTTCATCATTTGTACGATTCCAGATAGCGAGATATACGAGAGATATTAAATATTGATACGATATTGAGAAAGATTATTGTAAATGCACTATTAGTAGTTAAAAAGTGAGAACACAAGGCCTCTAATCGTTGCTTTTTGTACGTGAAACGCTTTTGGAAGTTCATTTCCGTTTCTTTCTCGTTCTAAAAACGCTTAATGCCTTCTTTTCCCATTTTTATTCCCAAGTGGATTAAAACTGTTCTTATTTCTAGTATATTTCTTATCGCACGATCGATGTAGCGAGCGTGGAACGCAGGGCGATTCATTTTTCAATTTCGAGGCGCCTTTCGCTCCACGTCTATATAGTTACGGTATATAATTATTTAATATATTGAGCATTGAATATATAAAGATATATATTAAAAAAACAATTCACGTCGAAACAAGAGCAGATATTAATTTTAGGAGTTACTGATTTGCGATTGGGCTGCGGCGCTCTCAATTTGCTTTGATAATTTATTTCCTTTTACCAACATTTAGAATTAAAACTTAAAACTTAGCACGGTGTCGAACCTGGATGTTGGTAAGAAGAGAATCTGCAGTTAAGAATTTATAGTTTTCGAAGCAGATTGAGAACGAAACTCCTTCGACGGGAACTTCAGCCCGGACACCGAAAGTTTTCCTGTCAACGAATAGATATTAGAATAAATCTCAAAATTACATTAAATTAAAATTTGACACATGAATAGATGTCGAGCGAGTTTTTGAGAAAAAAAGTACCTATGAACGAAAGCGGTATCCAATGCCTAACACTTTCCTGTAAACTTCCAGTATTTTTGTACGAGTGATCTTTTTTTTTGCTTCGCTCCTCTTTATTTTTTTGTACGTTTTAAATTCATTTTACAATCGACCTTTACACAATCCGGTCTCTGCGATTTATAGAAAGAGAAGAGAGAATTCGCGAACGTTTTTGAAAGAACCATAAAACGATTTATAGATTGGGTTAGAGTAAAGCGATTTATTATTTAATTCCTGGATAACCATTTGTACTTTAAACTGCGTGCATAGAATTTCATTGTATATGGTCTTTTTTTATTAGGCTTAAGGGAACATCGACGCGTTTCCGGAACGAAAGAGACCAGAAGATTTTTGATGTTTTTAAAGGGCTGTCTGCTCTCTTTCGTTGGGAGACGATAACTTTTTCTACGAAGTAGCGATTTCAGTCGGTAGTGGATCTCATTAAGAGATCTTTGAAGCGACAGTACATTTTAGGACGCAATCGAAAGGCAGCTTGTGAGTGTCAAAGATATCGCTCTTTTTATTTAGGAACAGCTATTATTGATAAACAAATCCGAGTATTTTAAGTATGAATAAGAATTTAATTAATGAGATTTTTCGAATGTGTGTGAATTTTTACGATTCTAGATTACATTTTGTATTTATGAATATTGTATTTGTATAATATTGTTTCTGAGGCGCTTGAAAATGTGTAAGATTTTGAATTTTTGACGGTTCAAATTTCGAGACGTTTTTAAATTTGGGATTTTGCAAAATTCGCAACGTTTCGAATTTATTCCGGAATTGTTTCCGTCCTAGAAGTATTTTGAAAAAGCTGCATTTCGACTGCCGTCCGACCGAGAATCTCACTGAATTGTATATTCATTCGATAGAGTACAGTATTGCATTGTGTTGATTTAAGCAATATATATTTTTTTTATTTTAAGTTATCGCCCTTTATCGACAATTCTTTTTTATACGTCGCGCATTCCAAAATACGCATATGTACCATCAACCACGTCAATAAAAAAGAGAAAAATATACAAATACGTGATGCGTATAATTTACAATCTGTGTTTAAATTCAATTTAACGAGTGGTACCTTCCTATTTGAGTTTAATTTTATTTAGTTTTAAATTAATTTCAAAACTGTAGAACTAGCTATTTCAGAGTTTAGGTTTTTTTGTTTATTACATTTTTTTAAAGAGAAGAAATGCCGAATCTTAGATATTTAAAAAATCTTGATTTTTTCATTTTTAGAAACTAAAATTATTAACGTGCCGAACTGTACATTTGAAAGGATTTGAAAATACAGTCATATTTAATAACGTGCTCAAAAATAACAAATACAAAATTGAAACTTTTTAATTAAATTGAAGGAAATAACAAATGCTATTAATAATAATATAAGCAACACGATAAAGTTTAAATTTTACAAATTTATTTTACTGACAATATTAGATTTCCATCGGTAACAATTAAATTTTTGTCGGTAAAAACGAACTTCAGTCGGTAAAACAGTTATTCAAAAAATAATTTTTTGTGAAAAATGTTAAAATTTACCAAATTTAGGTTTTTGAGCATTTTTATGGAAAAGTGAAAAAACGTCTTTGTATCACAAGTTTATTGTCTGTCAGCGGGTTAGTCGATAGATTCCGGACAGAAGTCAAACGCTGATGTGACCGATAATGTGATTATGCGGGGCAGTTTTTTTTTTTCTCTACATGCGTCTGTATAAAGCTTCTCACTGATCTCACCAACGTGAATCTCAGGATCGTCGCGCTCTTGGATTCAGTAAAAAAAAATCCACAACGGACGAGAGAGATCGCAGAAATGAAATCATGAATTCCCATATACTTAAACAACCAAAATATTTTTGCACGCATTACAGGTTATGAATAAAATACTCAATTGAATTAAAAAAAAAAAATCAAACAAAATATAAATTTTAATGAATGAAAAGTGGCCTAATTAGTAATTAAATATACTAGAGTTGAATTTACCCTATGTTGGCTATTTATTAATTTTTTAAAATCAAATTATGAAACTTCTATTGTTCTATGTTTTTTAAACTTTCTTAAAATTATAGTGGAACACCAGCATAAGAGATTTCAGAACGCGATCTAGACGGAAAGGCGATTTCGAATACAGGGCGTTTTGCACTTTTGCGTAATGCCCGAGATATATAACAATTCTCAGTTTATAGCGGCATCCAATTAGCTTTGCGACGGCCGAGCAAAAACATTCGATCGGGAATAATTGGCACCGGTTGCGCTCTCAGACGGCCCTCAGTTGCTTCCCCGTTCGCATATTATATGCGAACATACGTATGTGTCCAGATCAATTGTACATTATATCGCGGTTAAAATGTTGAGACTCTACGTTCCCAGTCTACAGGTCGATTCACAAAAAAATTATTTTGCAATATATATAGGAGATGAACAAGTTCTTAACTTTTTGAGGCTCAAGTTAGAGCCTCCTTATAAAGTTGAACGTGTCTTAAATTTAAGGCTGTCCTACATTTGAGAATTTCCTAACATTGACTGTGTCTTAAATTAGAGGGTGTCCTAAATTTGGATGTGTCCTAAAATTTTGTTTTAAAGTTTCAGCGCCCTAAAGTTGAAGCTGTCCTAAAGTTTAGAATGTTCTAAGATTGACGGTGTCTTAAATTTGGGAGTGTCCTAAAGTTGAATAGTCCTATAAAGAATAAAGAGGGTGTCCTAAATTTAATATTGCCCTGAAATTAAGAATTTTCTAAATATGAGGGTGTCCTGAAGTTAAGGTTGTCCTGAAATTAAATTAAGAATTTCTTAAATATAAGGGTGTCCTAAATTTGGATGAGTCTTACAGTTGTGTCTTGAACGTCTTAAAGTTTAATAAAGTGCCCTAAAGTGGCAGGTGTTCTAAAGTTGGCACTTTTGCCCTAAAAATTCAAGGTGTCCTGAAATTGGAGTATTGCCTACGTGGAGGGTGTCCTAAAGTTAAAGATATTTCAAAGTTTTAATTTTGAGCTTCCTTATAAGTTAAGGACGTCTCTGAAGTGCAGGGCGTTCTAAAGTTAAAGGTGTCCTAAAGTTCGGGTGTGTCCTAAACTTTAGGGGGCATCTACGCAAAGCTGAGGGTGTCCTAAGTGGAAATATTTCTAATATTTCCTAAGTTGTAATATTTCATTGTTGGTTCATGTCTTCAAGTTTGAGTGTGTCCTAAAGTTTGTCTTTGTGTTAAAGTCGGGGTTGTCCTAAAATGTGGGGCGTTCCAAAGTTGAGCGCGTCGTAAAATAGGAGGCATTTAATTTTTGCAGCGCCCTGTAGTCTGGATCCCGAGCAGTGCGCCACGACGATCTTGTATAAGTCTGTAAGAGAAGGAACTGAACATAACAGGGCGCAGATAAGTAGAATGAGAGAATGAGGGAGAGGAAAGGAAGGCCGAGAGGGATAACAATGAGCCATTTGTTAGGTAGCCCATCCTTCGACACTCAAGGCACAATGGATGATATTATCAGCTATTCAACGAGTCCTGTTAAACTCTATATAAAGACTCTAAAGCGCCTCGATTTAAGTGCGTCCAGCCTTTCACCCTTCCACCACGGAACCACCTTCGGGACCTTTAAAAATGAAGATATCGCTCGCTCTTTACGACAGTCATGGCAATTAGGACTAGCAGTCATTTTATGGACACGAAGAAAGGACAACATGAATAAGAAATAGCTTAAAA
This sequence comes from Synergus laeviventris, assembly GCA_032275145.1. Lineage (NCBI taxonomy): Eukaryota > Metazoa > Arthropoda > Insecta > Hymenoptera > Cynipidae > Synergus > Synergus laeviventris. The sequence continues at coordinate 92,177 of JAUESI010000027.1, read as the reverse complement.
AATTATCTTTTTGCAAATCTGCATCAACGCCAAATCATTATGGCCATCCATCAGTTATCCGGTCTCTTCCTTGCCGACGTTTCTTACCTACAATGCCATTTCTACATTTATTGAGGTATCGATTTGAAAATTTTTAAAATTCAAGAGTAAATTTAAATTTTTAAATTCATTTAAATTATCCTTATTCGTTGGGTCAAAATTTTATTACTGATAATAAGTATTTTTAATGCTACAAATATCATCCCTCCAGCTCAATTGGAACTTACCCCATACTTACCAAAAAGTTTTAGGTCTAATGGATAGTGTGGGGAGTTCCAAATGGATTGGGAGGATGAAACTTTTTAGTATGTCTTTTATCATTAAAAAGTCTTGTTCCTAATCAAATTTTGATCCAACGAATAAGGGTTATAATTTTATTAAATTTTTTAATTTTAAGGGACAAAGAAGAGTGAGTTCCAAATGCTCGAGCGGTTGCAACTGCTTGCCACCAAAAAATGTTGGATCTGGTATATTTTGAAAGAAAATTTTTTTTTAATTTGCAAACTTCAATCTCATCAAAGTATCACTCAGAAATAAGTTTCTATAAAATTTATTGAGATATCAAATTGAAATTTTCTAAAAATAAAGTTAATGAAGTAAGGTACGTTTATCTGGTCCTAAATATTAACATTTATAAAAAAAATATTATTCTGAAATTTTTTAGGGCCAGATAAAAATACCTTAGTACATATTATTTTTATTAACTTTAGAAATTTCAATTTGATATCTCAATAAATTTAGAAGTAACGTTGCAGATAATAAAATGTCGGTAAGGGAGGGATCGGATAAATAATACATGGCCTTAAGTTTTCGAAACATTTGTATTCACCCTTGGGGAAGTGAAGAAGCTGATCTTACGGGACACTCAGAGGCAAACGGACCCACGACTTTTTCACTCGGCAATTTAATCGTCGATTACTTAAGGCCCATTACTTTTAAGTGCACGATAGCCACTAAGTATAGTTGTCGGTGTGATCGAAAGGGTCGTAAACGGGAATAGGTACCTATCACAGGCAAAAATATATTCGCCTTTTAATTAGATAATCTCGAGATGAAATTGCCGCGTCCCAAAATAACACTAATAACTAGTCCAAGAAACACTTTCAGACTCTCTAAATCTGAATGAGTTAAATTTTACTAATTAATATTTTTACTAATTAATAATTTTAGTCAAAAGTTACTAATTCCATTTGTAACAAGAACAAAATAAATGAATAGGTAATTCCTTACTAAATAAATTAGTATATTAACACTACTCAATGGAATATCTTAAAAATTTGTAGATCTCTTAAAATTTCGCAAAATCTTATAAAATTCTTAAGAATCTTTTTAAATCGCTTACAATTGCGTGAGGAATTTTGAAATCACCTAAAGTATTCTTGCAGAGGAATGTGTAAATGTAGACGAATTCGGTTGTTTTTTTTTTATTTTTGCGCGTTTCAGGCGATACATGTTCTCATAATCTCCATACGTAACGCTTGCGGTCAGGCCTCCTCTCTAGCCACAAACATTTTTGCGCGAATGCAGCCCTTTTTTGCGGTTCTTTTTCAGCTGTATAAAGAACCCGGAGAAAATGATTATAGAAACCTCGACTATCCAAAATAAAACCTGTTGCGTTGCGGAAAAAAAATGCATTGAAAATTCACGAAATTGAGACATTGTTGCGAACGAAGAGTAAACATATATAACGCAGAGATATTTCGTGCGAAAATATATGACATATAGGGTTCATATGTTCTAATAATATTTAAGCACTATCTCTTTCAATCTGAATTGGTTAAATTTTACTCATTAGTAGTATTAATATCTTAAAAATATTTAGATCCCTTAAAATTTCGCAAAATCTTTTAAAAGTCATAAGAATTTTTATAAATCGCTTAAAATTTCGTGAGGAACTTTAAAATCACGTATAGTTTGTTAAAATCCCTTAATTTGTCAAAATCTTTAAAATTCTTTAAAATTTCATTAAATTATTATAATTCTTCGATAATTTTTTTAATTTCCTTAAAACCTCTGAACATCTTGAAAATCATCAAAATATTTTAACATCCCTTAATAAAATTCGACAAAATGCATTAAAATTGCATGGAATAACTGAAAATTCTTTCTAAGACTTCGAAATTCTTGAAAATCTTCTAAAATTTGGTAAATAAACTAAAAAGCTAAATATTAGTAGCATAAATAAAGGCTACTAATTTACTTAGTCAAATTCTTACTAATTTAGATTGAGAGATACTGAAGGTGTTTTTTTGGGTTAGTCAGTTATTTTGGGACGACATAAAAAATTCCTTAATTCGTGGAGTCAATTAAATACCATAAATGTTAATTTCTGATAATAGTTATTCTCAAAGCGAACAGACACCCCAAAAATGTTCATCCCTCATCCCTTAGTACTAAAAATTTCATCTAAAATTCCCTATAATTATAGTTCTTCTCAATGCAAAACAATTTTTTCTGAAATGTGTTATAATTATATGTACGAAATTTATCCGGTTGTGTTCGAAAATTCAGATGAAAGACGAATAAAAACGAATGAATTGCAGATTCCAGATCAAATAAATATTATTTAATTTCATATTTCGTATAAAATACCGATCTGGTTCCATATTTCGAATAAATTTCGTAAAATCGCGGATTGACATTATTGGATTAAATGTTATTTCATGGATAGAAACGGATGAAACCAGACAAACTGTGGAAAGAGTTTGTCTAAATTCTGGATCTGTTCGGATTAATTTATCCAAAACTAATCTGAAATTTATCCAAAATTTTAAACATAAAGGCTAATGTTTTAACTTCGGAAGTCTATTTGAATAAATTATGTAGAGAATCTTTCAGAAGTCGTCCTTTTATCGCGAAGACCATTATTATTCAGGTGTTAGACTAGCGAGCTGAGAAGAAAAGAAGATAAGAAATTTCGTTTCTCTCTTTTTTGTGCAGCGATACGAAACGATGATCAGATAATATATTCAATCTGTCGACAAAGTTGTCTGCCCAAGCAGCGGGGTTCCCCCAGTAACGTATCTACTCACGTATATATATGTTAGTTAGGGGGAGGGGCAGACTCTCATAAAAAAGAAAGCGACAGAAGGACAAGAAGATTGATACGTGGATGCAAGAAATGCCCTAATTTATGAGCTTTTTGACTTGCGAATCAAAAAAAAAAAGAGCGCCTATAAAAAAGATAAAGAAATGAGCATCACTTTCGGGAAGATATAAAACTCAGCTAAATATCGGCAAACGTGGAATTTTCAAGGAAATTTAGTATTTTCAGTGCATTGCAGTGTTTAAAAGTATGTAAAATCTTGCCTTATGTTAAAGTATTCATTCGCATCACTAATTTCCATATTAACAAACATAATCGCATATTGCAAGTACAAACTCACTCAATGTGACTTTCCGGAATTCCTTGTGTACATTCATTCAGCATTTTACGTCTTCCTGGAAACGATAGGCTTTTATTATAAACTCAGAAATGTAATAAATGTATAAAATAATAATATAACTATATATAACTATAATAAATAACATATATTGTCATTAAAAAAGATGAACGTTTTAAATAATTTTTAAAGAATTAGAATGAGTTTTCAAGATTTAAGAGTTTCAAGAAATGGATGACGTTACAGAATTTTGGGTGTACTTTCAAAAAGGTCAAACCTCCGATTTCTTTGAAACTGTCTAATTATTTTAGGGAATTCAAAGGGATTTCAAGAGATTTTAGAAAATAGGTGGGTCTTTTGTTTCGATACGAAAAAATGTAACTTTAGACATTTGAAAGTTACCAGGAACAAGTTTTCCCTACTGAAGAAGGGAAAATTGCTTTCTGGGAAGCAATGGGTGAACAAATTCAAAATAGGTGAAAAAGGGTGAACTGGTGAGACCTGTGATGACTGCAAAAGTAAGTGTAAACGTGCTCATTATTTTCATGAAATGCAAAGAAACGAGTGCGCCCCTGTTTGAGCGATACCCTTTTTGTTCGGGGCGAAGAATATAAAATATCTTTTTAATGGTCAAAACACGTTATCTGGACACGAATTCTTAAGCGAAACAAACGAGACTGAGGGTGTCGGGGTGGAAGAACCGTGTCGAAAACGATTTGCTTTCGGAAGAGATCGAGTCGCGGGCCTGAAAAAAAGGTATGTCCTAATAACAGCAGCGAGAGACTCGTGCCGTGAGAAACAAGGCTGCTGTTGCTGCTGTTCAAGTTGCTATATGGAGTTTGCTGCAGCTCTGCAGCAGGCTCCAGGCTGCGAGGGAAGATTTCTCAACGAGAGCTGTCTTTGCGGTCGAATGCAAAGACCAAAGGGAGACCGGACCAAAAGGTTGACGTTAAAAAACTGGTTCCTTATATACTATACGGACTCCTTCAGGCTCGAAGAATCCGCGTCGGCAGCCGCATAATGTCGAAATTGGCCGATATCCGAAATCCGCGCTCCCTCGAAAAATTCATCGCGTGGGTGAATCACCGGCTACCTTATTCTCTCCCGAGTTTATCAATTCCTCTCATGCATATCGGTATTCAGTCAAATGTATGAGATTTTTTGCATTATCCGCAGTTATTATTGTGTCAATTTTCTAAGAAGTATCAACATCTGATAATATATATGTCAGCAGGTATTAATGAATAGATGTTTGTCATGTCATGTCATATCATCACCAAAATATGTAATTATGATATAGTATATGATTATGCATAAATCGTTAAGATTGCAATCATCATCAAGTTTCATTTGGTGATGATAAACAGTTAAACACGCATTATTCTTAACTGATAATAATTTCTAGAATGCACAATTTTAGACATACTTAGGGAAACTGATCACGTTACTTCTATTGAAAGATTGCAGTTTTCCTTACTGAGAAACAGTTTATTTGTGTAGCTTATTGTTAGTTATAATAGAAGGTGTTATAATGTAAGGCATTCAAATTGAACAGACTTGAGAGCATCATCCATCATTTGGATCTCTTTGGAATGATTATCTTTTCGGGCGAGATCTCTTAATTTTTCCCCAATTTTTGGTGGGAACTAAGAACACCTTTTCATAAACAAAATTCCATGAGAGAAAAGTGCACCGTTGGTCATTAGTCTTGCGGCTCTTCTCATGTCATTATTTTTCTCAAAATCATGCGACGAGCCCATGTCGATCACTTTTTTATTGTATATGTATAACCTACAATAGCCATAAGCACCGTAGATCATTGGACCCTTGAGCATGACAGGCAGGTTCTACCTGCCACACTAAAAAACGATTTATGTCAGTGGGTGTGTAAACTCCGGGATACACATCTCGTCCCTTTGTCCGCCTCTAATTATAGAATTATACATATTTTATATCTCTGCTAATCGTTTTATTATTCCTTTTATGTTATCACCTACTCTACTATCCCGCATCCGAATTCGAGGACCTCTGCAATTAGCCCATCAAAATTTATGGGACTAAAAGGTTTGCAACGTTCTCGATGAACGAAAATTTTTTGGTACCCAATGAAAAGTCAATAATGCGTTTTGAACTCAGAATGTTAATTTATAGAAAATACAGATAATAAATACAGATACAGAGGTTACCTAATTATGTTATGACAATTTACTAACTACGCATGAATAAATTGCAAAAGTAGTACTTTGGTCATCTCTACTTTTAAAAATAGCAGAAAATAATCTAATTCATACAGGAATTCATTTTTCGGTGTACTGGCTGGAGTTATTAATAATGCCACGAATCCCGATCATTGCCCAATCCCATCAGTCGCAGCACCCAATCCCGATCCTATTTCCTCAAATTGACCACAAATCCTCGGCATCCTATCTTAATCTCCCTCCCCATAATCGCATAATCTAATTCCCCTGCCGATGCTGGAATAGAACACAACAAAGCAAAATAAAAGGGCAAAAACCAAAGGTAAAAAGTAAAAGTAAAATAAAAAAAAAAGAAAAGACAAAACGGAGAGCAGAACAGGTACCATCCTCCGTAAATCCTTCTGCAGATCGCTTCGCGGTCGCGGCCAGTGGATCCAAGTAGGGAGTAAAATGGCAAAAGAGTATGGTATGGGTATGGGCATTCGCGCAGAGCATGTTCGCGATCATTCGCGATGTTCGCTGTGCATTCCCATCCCTGCGTTAGGAGGGGGAGGAGGGTGGGGGTTACCCCCTCTGGACCGTTGTGCAGGCACCCTTATCCCGGTATTGGGACCTGGAGATAGGGATCTCTCACTCCTTCTCGGAGCGAGAACGGAGAACAGAGTGAGCAGAATACATGAGAATCCAGAGGCCGGAGGGGCCTTTTCTCATTGAGTCAGTCAGTCAGTCAGTCAGTTAGTTCGCCGCAGCCAGCGAGGCGGGTTGCACGTCAGCTAGACTGTGTGTATATCATCACACACGCGCGCGTGTGGAACCAAGTCAAAGAGTATATTGTTTGGCAGCTAACATCTCCGCGAACCAGTTGGATTTTTCGCGTAAACGTCCGACCTCGGACGGGGCAAGTGACTGCCTTACCGACCGGGCAATAAACCGCCTTAAGGGTTTCAAATTGCCGGTACGTCGCGCGCCTCGTTAACGAGCCCTGCCTCTGGTAACCGGCCATTAAATCCCGAATTTCACGGCGCGAATCGCGAGCCGAACGGGCCAAACGAGGGCCACGCAACAAGACCGACACCTGCCCCGTGTATTCATAATATGCGGCGGGCTGCGGCGGCCCTGGCCTCGGCGGCGATCTTTTTGTTGCTCGCGGCTGATCCGACCAGGGCGAGGCACCGTCGCACTGGAAAAGGCCATAAGCCCTCCGGTGACATCTCACTCTGGATCGATCGCCAGCAAATTAAAATGTTCTCCGGTGAGTCCACTTCCTGTTTTTCAACCCCACCTCTCCCCCTTCTCCCGATCGTCTACAGCAAGAGGGAAGAAGTGAGATGAGACGGCTAGGTCACGGTTAGGTGACCTCAATCTTGAGTGGTTCAGGTGCAAACAAGTTCAGCTGCATCTGAATTCAACTGATTTCAAGTTATTATCATTGTCCTTTCTTTAGTGGAAATGACTTATGAAGTTATAAATTACATATCTCTATTCCCTTTCCGTTAAAATGGTCCTTTCGTTATCAACTTAGACTTGGTGTCTTCTTAAGAATGGATGTGTTTAGAGAAGCATCAATTTAAAGTCTGGAAAGCGCATCAAGTAGTTGCACAATAAGATAATTTTCACACTTGCTTCATAATGCAATTGTCATTTGTTTGCCATGTTTTAATACCACTGGAATTAGCACTCTTATCATCAGATTGCTTTGATTGAATAGAAGAGTTTGTTCATTTAGAGGCATTATCTATATTACTGGATATCTAGTCACTGATTATCATATATTTCCTCCAAGTATATGAGTATATTTATGTTTGAAAATTACAATTCTAATCTCTCGGATCCTGTAATTATGTTGATTAATATAATTACCATTTGGAGATAAGTGGCACTAATGGGTGAATCCGGTGTGGTGAGAGTTTAAGTTCAATTAATGGTTTAGTTGGGCCCAACCAAAGATCCGAATCCGAGTGCATTGAATGTTGGGAATCATCCGAATGTTGGGAACCATCCAAATCTTATGGTGCATTCAATGTTCGGAACCATCCTGATTTAAGTGGTGCCAAACTTTGAAGTGGTACATCTTTGGTAGTGCCAATTTCTTAAAGTGTTACCAATGTAATAATCCTCATAATAGTCGTCAAGTATGTTTTAATGGATTCTGCTTAAATTTGGAATAGCTGAACCGATGTTTGCAGAAACAAAAAGGTTTAACGTTTGTTGACTCTTTGCTAAAGTGGCGGTGAGCACAGCTTCAATATGAGTGCCAATAGTTTGTTCTGAGTCCTGTGACGGTTTGATGGCATTCCAATACGTACAGCATGTATAATCGTCTGCAAACAAATCTTCGAATGGAGCATGTGCCGGCTCGAGTATCGTTTTTCATCCTCTCTTCGTCGGTCAGTGAAAAAGTGAACATCTTGCAGCGGTTTTACGTGGAGAATGTAGTGGCATGATGTTCTTCCTAACGTAAATCGTGCCAACTATTATCTGAGTTCAAGGATAGGTTCTTCACAATCTTCACTCCCGGCAATTTTCATTCTTTTTCTAGTTCTCGAATTCAATTTCGAAAAAAAAAAAAAAAAGTAGGAAAATATTCGTTTTAGAAATGGATCAAAATGAATATTTGCAGATGGATTATTTTATACGAGTTTGGTGAAAGAACTTTCCTTTAATCCGATTCTGAATCTTAATAATGTCATCATCCGCCGAGTCGGTTCTAATTTCAACGTCGAATGATCAATGTCCAATAAATTATTCGAATCATGTTGACTAATAATAGAGATCAAGTATTTTGATTCAGAAAAATTTTAGTCGTATTATCGGAAAAAAATTACTGCTCTCGGAATCTCTATTTTATCATTGCAGGCCTCACAGTCCATATGAGAAAAAAATAGGGTACATGGGATAGTTTTTCAAATACCCAGAATAGTCCTGAAATATCCTAAAACTGGGATTATTTTCAATTAAAACAATGTATTTTAAACCATGTAAATATTTCAGTTTTCGAAAAATTTAAAGGAATTCAAATGAATAGAAAAGAGTTATAAAGAAATCAAAATAGTTTTTAAACAAATAAAGACGGATTTAATCAAGTTTAAGGAGAATTCAGTGATACTTCAGGTAAATTCATAAAAAATTAAGGTCAATTCAAAATAATTCTACGTGAATCAACATGAATTTAAAGAATTTTGAACAATTTTAAAAAGATTCTAAGGAACTCTAATTTATTTTTTAAAATTTCAAGGTATCTCAAGTGATTTTAATAAGGAGTTTTAAGAGCTTGAAATTTTGGAATTTTAAAGAATTTAAAGAGATTTCATAAGATTTTAATATATTCTTAATAAAATTATTTCACGATATTTTAAAAGTTTTAAATTCATTTCAAAAAATTTTAAGCGCTTTGAGTATTTTAAAGAATTTAAATCTTACAGCGATTTTATGTAATTTCAAGAATTTGTAAACTTTTTAAGTGACTTAAAAAAGTTACTAGGAATCTGAAAGGGTTTTAAAGGTTTTTTTAAAGATATTAAAAGAATTCAAAAGATTTTAAAAAATTGCAAATATCCAATAAAAATATTTTTAGCTTCAAAAGATTGAATTTCCTATTATTTTAATGATCCGAAAAAGTTTTGTCAAACTGGAAATGATCCGGAATAATCCTATAATACCAAATTTTTCAACTTTACCACTGAACAAAGCTGAAAATGTAACAAATTCTTAGAAACAGATGAAACAGATGAAAAAAGGTCAATACGAGATGACATGTGATGACTGAAATTAATTTCCACCTTAAGGCCATGTATTACGTATTCGATGCCTGCCTTACCGACATTTTATTCACTGCAACGTTATTTCTACATTTATTGAGATATCAAATTGAAAATTTCTAAAATTAAATTTAAAGAATTAAGGTACGGGTCCTAAATATTTACATTTATAAAAAAAATTATTTCGAAAATTTTATTTTTATTTTAATAAATATTTAGGACCAAATCAATTTGATATCTCAATAAATTTGGAAGTAACGTTGCAGGGAGAAAGGAGTGAATTTTTAACAAAATATTTTATTTTCAACGAAAAAGATGGATATAGTTGAATTTTCAACCAAAAATTGGGGAAAATGAGGAGGATACTGTAAAGCCTGTAATCTGACGATTTTGTATAAATTTAAAGAAAATTTTACATTAGGGACGCTTGTCATTGACTTTTATCCAGTTTTCAAAATGATTTCTCGAGATATGCATTATTTATGCATTTTAGCATTATGTGTATATTGAATACGCATGTATAGTGATTTATAGTAAAAATAAGAATGAAGAAAAAAGATATTCTTATGGTGCTGAAAATACGGTTTTAAGCAAATTCTGTTTATGCTAATTTAAGTAGTGTTTTGGTCATAAAATACATAGTAATTTGCTCTCAATGATTATTCAAGCCCACAATCCTATAAGCGTTACGCAGCTGCCAGCGAACCGATAAATACAGATTGGTTCGCCTTGCCTCATATAAATGCACATATCTTCATAAAGTACGTCCTGTCCATGGATAGTTTTTTGACAAGGTCTTATACGAATTTCAATTTCATCTCGGATGTGCATTGTATCTTAATTTATCAGTCAACAACCGAAGAAAAATGTTATCTATTTGAAGATTTGATTTTTTTAGAGGAGTATGTGTTATTATTTTAGAGAAAAATCAAATTATCTGTAGAGACTTAAAAAAGTGGATGCTTAATACTTTGTTTTTTTTTAATTAAATATTTTTAAAAAAAAGCAAATGGAATTCTTCAAGGAAATGTGTATGTTATTTTTTACAGGTCTAGAAATGGAAATTTATGCAATCACAGAAGGCATAGTGCTGTCTTATCTTCTGGATCCGGAATTCGAAAATAAATTGCCCGTGATTCCGAATGAGGTGGCGCACGTCAATTTCACGTGGAAATCAGGAGTGAAGAAGTATTATTATAATTTTTTTAAATTAAAGTCGTGTGATGAAATGATTCTCAAGACGCCGTCTATCACGATAAACACGAGAGGACAGGTGCCTAAAAGGCCGAAAGGTAATGCCAAATATGTTATTAGATATTTATGACTTTAGAATTATATCAATATTTAAAGGCGTAAATTATATATAACATTCAAATTTTGTTTTGGAAAAAGTTTTCTACTTCCATTTTTACAATAAATTGACAATCTAAAAACCAATTTTTTCCAACGCTCTTTTGGGCGTGAGTTACTTACCGTATGAGCAGATTTAGATAACCTGGGTTTTTTTCTACTATTTTTACTTTTTCAAAAAAATAATTTATTTATT
>JAUESI010000027.1:55229-77462 GCA_032275145.1 Synergus laeviventris | reverse complement strand
AGATTTCAAAGATTTTAAAAAGAGTAAGAAATAAAAATTTTTTATGCAATTCATAATTTAGTAAATCCGAGAATAGAATTGTTAACTTGTCGATAATTATAACTAAAACCTCTCAATTCTCTTGAATTTTTTTAGAAATATCTAGAAATGTCCAAAAAATTTGAAAAATTTGCATAAAATCTCTTTACTTAAATCTTTTAAAATATCTGAAAGTGTGTTGGATCCTTCGAAATCCCTCGAAATCTTTTTAACCTTATATTTCAAATGATTTTGTACAGCAGATTTCTAGAGCGGCTTGCCCTATAATATAATCAATCTTTTAAAGTCCTCGAAATTAAAAAATTTGAAAGAAATATTTCCATAGTAATTTAAGTACTTTAGATTTTTTCCTGAATTTTTTTTTTACCTAAAACCGCCATTTGACCAGCATAAATCCTATCGGCTCCCAATTCTCCAGCATGATCAACTCTAACGATCGAATCAAGAAGATGACTAGCTTTTGTATTTGTTGCTGCTGCTGCTGCTGAAGCATTAGTGCTCGCAAATCGAGCAAAAGTTCTTTGTCCAAGTCGCAACATTTCTGTCTTCTGGAAATTAAAAATACATTAAGAATAATATTAAAGTAGGTCTTTTATTACCAAATATTTACTAAATTTTGTCTCTTTTCAGGAATCTGTTTGGATAAATGTCTGAATGGAGGAAAATGTGTGCAAAAGGACAATTGTGAATGTCCCAAAGGATATTACGGACTTCATTGTGAATTTTGTAAGTATGAGAATGATATTTGAGTTTAATAAGACATGCCAAAAAATAGAGGAAAACAATGAATAAAAAATAAAATTATGAGAAAGAAAAGATTTAAAACATAAATTAGAAAAGGTACTTGCCAACTGATATGGATTTGATTTTGGTCAAAAATTTAATTTATCACTGTGCACAGGAAATAGAAAAAAAAAAGGTTTTCGGGAATAATGTAAAAGGAAAAAATGATTAGTGGGAGCGATTTAATTAAAGAGGGTTAATATTTTTTTAATTCAAAAGAAATATCAAATTTCCTATATCTTGAGCTAGAGATTTTTTTGGATTTAAATTGAAAGCCCCCAAACTGGAAAGCTTTCAAAGATAAAGAAAACTGTATTTTTTGTTGTTTTCGCTCTCTACCCATAATTCTTTTTAAAAAATGAGCATCACTTCAGAGCGATAAAAAATTTAATTATAATACTTTTTGAGTAAAATGAGGAAGTCGGCTTTTGAGATTAGAGCTTGGACCCAACACCCTTAATAAAAGTTCCGAGTTTCAAAATTTGAAAGTAACGCAAATTTTGAAGTCGTCAAACTAATGAAAATTTTCTGTTACAGCAAAGTGTGTCATTCCCTGTCTGAATGGAGGAAAATGTAAAGGTAACAACGTCTGTCGATGTCCAACAGGTTTTAAAGGTGATCACTGTGAAATTGGAAGACGTTCGCCGCAACGTTCAGCCTGCACAAGAGCTTGTCGAAATGGAACTTGTCAGCAAGACAATACCTGTTTATGTGAGCCAGGCTGGTTTGGAAAATTATGCAACAAGAATAAACCATGGGCTTAAAAAACGCTTCGGATTATGGAATTGCTTTCGACCGACTGGACAGTTTCTGTCGAATCACAGAATGGAAAAAAATGAAAAAATGGAAAAGAAAAAAGAAGAAAAGGAAAAAAAGGTGGCAAAAAGAAGAAAAGAAACAAGAAACGAAATAAAAGACTCAAAAAGTGAAATTGTGAATGCAGAAAAACTCTCTTATGTATAAGTATCTAGTTACTTATTAAGTTTTGGTCTTTCGTGAATTTTGGCTCGTGTTGTTAATTTTTAGGTATTTTTTTTTGTATATTTTCTCGACTGAGAATCAAAAATTGTATAGTGAGAAAATTTTGTTTAGATACTTTGTTATTTATAAACCATATGTACAATTGCTACGTTTGGAGAATGTGATTTTTTATTAGTATTTTGAAATTTTGCAATTTTTTCAAGAAAAGTGGAAATGAAGAAAATTCGTAGTCCAATCGGTCGGCACCGCGGAACAAAATGCGAATGTGTTGGGTTTTGTGAATAACCCCACCCCAGATGTGATATGTAAAGTTGCTTTACACCATTTTATACTATAATTATTATTATTGATATTCTTTTATATTGTTAGTTTTATTTTAATGATTGTATAAAAGGAATACAAGTATTTTTCTTGTAATATAAAATGCAGAGTTGTTTTTTTTGTATATACATACTTTTTGTCGAAATTAATAAAATAAGATATCAATTCTGTCTTTTAAAGGATAATTTAAATAATTTTGAGGGTTTACACAAATTTTTGAATGATTTAAAGGGATTTCGAAGGTTTTCCTGAAATTTTAAGTTATTTTAGGAGATTTTTATGATTTTTAAAAGATTTGATGGGATTTTAAGAGAATTTGATGTACCTGAAGATTTTAACATTCCAATGCATGAAATGTTTTTTTCCAATTCTACTGTGTCCAGAAATATTATTGTAATTAAAAATAACAATACACACATTACAAGATTTTGTCGTACAGAATTATTTTTAATGTAAATGTATTAATATTTTTAAATTAGTTCTGGTTTAAAATACAATCAATACAAAAATTCGTTCATTTGCACGTTCAGAATTTTTCAGCCATAGATTTTGAGGGATTTTAAAGGTTTTCGTAGAATTTGAAAGTATTTTATGGAATTTTAAGGGATTTCAAAAGTTTTTTATAGTATAAGATATTCATTTAGGGTTTTTATTATTTTATTATTTTTAAATTGCGCATAATTTTAAATGATAAAAGAAGTCTATAGTATAAAAAAAAACATATAACAAAGCGCCTATTACCTGACCTACAAAACCTCTCTTTCCCTTAAAAAAGAAACGACTACTTTAGCGAATTAGATGTTTTTAGATTTTTTTTAAGAATGCGAATTCAACAGTCGTTTTGTGAATCGGAATACGTGTTTCGAACGGTCTCCAAACTTAAAAAAAAAATAATTTTTTCATTCCTTTTATACATTTTTTAAACGAACCGAAATTTTGGGGGTTATATTATCATATTTGACAAAACATTTTCAATTTTAGAAACCGTGTAGTTACTGGGAACTTAGAATGCAACACAGATTCCACGAAAAGAAATATCAATAGTTTGAGTTCCTGGGTTGGACCCTTTAATAAATTAGGAGAATCTCGACGCAGACGAAATACAGTCTATAGCTTCCACAATCGATTTCCCATAACACGAAAATAAATAAAGAATAAAAATAATTCAGGGGAATGCATAGACGACATCCACCCCCAATCAATCAATACCCAACCCTCTCAGTGAAATAAATCAATAAACCTGTTAAAATCGCAAACTCTGCATTACACAACCAAACGTTTGTCACTTTCTCTATTTTTTTAAATCCAACTGTTGCAAAAACACCACGAAACAATATATAAAATATTATCATTATCAATTACCTCGAAATTAAAACGTCACAATTAAAAAACCATCATCTCACAAGTCTTATCCAGTTCAGGTTAGGTTCACTTTTAGGCACCAATCAAAACTCTTCAATATCTTAGCCGCCATGATGCTTTTCAGCCAATAGCGTTTGTCGTTATTAGCATTCGTCTCTATAGCGTTCATAGCGTTCGTCCAGGAACAAGACATTCCTGAGCAGGACATTTCTGACGCAAAAGGTAAGCTTTTTCTTAACTTTTTTACCTCGACTCCTGGTGTAACTCGCGCAACAAGCTGGTGCGTCCTCGCTAAACCGCTCTCGAGAAATTTTGGATCGTCTGCTCTCCACTGATCATCGCGCACACTCCTACAAAATGGCTACCTTGTTCGTTTGGCGCCTTTCGTTGTAGTGGTACTCGTGGACGATGATGGAGGTCCGGACTGGCGATCGATACGAAACACTGAACGGTGATGTTCATGGCGGCTTGCGTGGTGCGTCTTGTTGTTTTCGGCGTCCCGTTTTTTTCGGGGTGTTGTTGTCGGCGTTAAACACCATCCCCGAGGTTTCGGACACTAGGTCTTCGAATTCACAAATAGCAGTTATACAACGCGTGTAACTCCAGTCGACCGGGGCGTGGTATATTCCTATTCGTGAGGTACGGAAAGAAGAGCTTTTGCTCGATCGGAGGATAAACTTGGAGGACTCAACGGGAGGTTGAACTTGGAGGACTTGAGCGGCCGACTTCGGCTAACGAAACGTCGAGGTGGGTGCGTACGCAACATTTTCATTGGGCCTGCTCCAGCCTTGCGGATTCTCGACTTTTGCGATGTGCCCCTGCGCATTTTCGCTGAAACCACGTTGTGTCCGATCAAGGTTTGTCAGCTTTTCCCTCCCCGCGAGGAATTTCTTGGAAGGAGAGGAAATGGACGAGAAAAGGAATTAGGGTTTGAGCTTTCCCAGGAGAAGGCTTTGGGGTGGTTTGGGGGATCGACGGGGACCTCCGGGTAGCTTTGGTTTGACTCCGGGCCCGATTTAAGAAGCCAAGGGAGAACCATCCCCTGGAAATCGGGGGTTTAGGGTTTAAGTGTAATATTGATATTAATTGATTGTTGGCTTTTTCGATTCCAATTTCTTTATTTTCGATTTCATTTTTTTTTCCATTGTGTACTATTGTCTGGCTTATTTGACTCGGTTTGTTGTAGAAGGAGAGAGAGAGAGAGAAAAAGAGGTTGAGAAGGAGATAAAAAAGGCTTCGATTATCTCTCCCCTTTCCCCTTCTATGTGAATTTGCCCCTCCATTCCCCAATCTTACTTGAGAGCCATTCAATTCGTAATGCCGGTATTCATCCGCTATACCGACGGAGTTTAAAGAATTGACACGTGTGTTTTGATAATATGAACATTTTTCTTTTTTAAAAACATTGTTATTACTGGGATTACAATTTGGAAAGCGAGAATTTGTTGATTGTTGTGCTTTTTTTTAATATATGTAATTTTGCAATATTATTTTAGAATTTTTCTGATTAATTAAGGTTGTAGTGAAATTTTAAGGAATTTCAAAAGATTTTTTCTGTTTTTTAAAACATGTGTTTCTTATTCAATGTTTGTTATTCTGTTTCTGCTAATGTATAAAATTGTTTTATCACTTGACATATTTTATATAGAAACTGTCATCTGTTAAAAGATTGGTTTATAACGAGTAGAAATTTTGCAATATAATTTTCTAATTTTTCTGATTTATCAAGGGCGGTTAACCAAATTCTAATCTCAAAATTTGATTTCTTTATTTTTCTTGATAAATATTATAATTAGATATTTTTTGGCTTTGTATAGCTACTCATTTTTTAAATAGAATTACGGATACAGAGCGAAAAAATCTTTACGTACTTTTTGAGTGAAATGAAGAAATAAAATTTTGTTTGGTTAATTTTTACTGTTCTAATATATTTATTGTAGTTTTGGAGTGAATTTAACTTTAGGTATATTTTTTGAAAGTTTTTTTCCTTTTAAGTCTGAATTTGTTTTTTTTTAAATTTTGAATGCACTTAATTTGTTTATTTTTAAATTTGAATAATTACAAGTTTTTGACATTTTTAAATTTAATAAGTTACAAAATTGTTTTGAATTTATAAGCGTGAAATAAAAAATCCTTTTAAAGGCTATAGTTAAAAGATTTTTATTTGAAAATTCTGAATTTTAGAAATTTCAATATTGAACGCTTATAAATTGAAATTGTTCGGCTTTCCAGGCTTGATAATTCTGCATTTAATTCTAAAGCTGTGGCTACCCGTATCCAAATTTCCATACGAACAGTTGAAGTTTCCGGTACAAATAGTCAAATTTGTTCAGTAAAATTTGAAGATATTGAATATTTGATTAAAAATTTCCTAACAATTAAAATTGCTATATTTCTGATGAACTTTGACTGCGTTACCCATTTTAATGACTTATATTACACGTTAGTTTTAAAATCTAAGAATACAAGAACTAAGATTTTAAAAATATTAAATTTAAAGCAGTTTTATTTTTTAAATTTCTCCAAATATTAAATATTTATTTTTTAATTCTAATCTGCCGGAAGTCTCCGCGCCTTAATAATAAAAAAATTTAACAAAAAATGTCAATATTTTAAATTTAAAATCATGTTTTTCATCCTCTTAGCTCAGCTTTCATTTCTACGTAATAATATGCATAATATATTTATTAAATGAATTGTGTCCAGTGCATTAGACAGGTTCACTGTCCTGAAAAGCGACACACGCATCTGCCCTAGTCAGCTGAGTAATATAAACCATGTAGTAAAGAAGGGTCGGGGGTTGAGGGGAGAAAAATACTAGGGTGTGGAGCAGATGTAGGGGTTCGACGTTATGACTCAACCAAAACAGAAATACTTTGCCAGCATTTTAATCAAGAAACGTCCCCATGAAAATTTTTCTTATCAGCTTTTATAGTATAAACTTAATTTCTAAATCATTTTTTCATATTAACTGCTTTTCACTTTCTTATCTGTAATGTTGTATCACGCCGAAATCTATGTCAGGTTTTTAGTTTTAAATTTAAATTTGAATTCCTAAAACTAGGAAATTTTCTTCTGTGTCGTAAAGACGCAGGTAAATGGCCTAGTTTTAAGAAACAAACATTTATGATTGTGAGCGTAAAGTTGGAAAAACTAAATTGCTCTTAGGGTAAAGTATCACATGCCTTTAAATTATTCAAAAATTCTTTTAATTTCCTAAAATTTCACAAACTCTCTTAAAATATTTAAAATGTTTTGAAGCCTTGAAATTAGAACTTGTGTAATTCTTGAAATAAATAATTTGTCGCTGAGAAGGAAATGAGTAATATGATCGACAGCAAAAAGCGCAATCCTTGAAGAATGTCCTCGATTAAATCCTATAATAGATTTCGTTCTAAATTCCCCGATAAGGGAACTAAAAATTCTTTCTTTGTTTTAGATAAAAGTGATGTAAGAGAAGAAAGTGAACTCTGAAGTTCGCTTCACCTTCAATTTGGCTAGTGAGTAAAGGCAAGGTGAAAAAAAGTAGGTGATAAGTAAACCAAACACAAAGATGCAGAACGTGGATGCGGAACGACAAGATCGGATCTCTGATGACGACGATGACGAACCAAGTAGCGGTTCCGAGGGCTACGAAGAGGGCGACCTCTTATCCGCGGCCATGGATGATGACGTAACGGCCCAACTCGCCGCTGCAGGTTGGCAAATCAAACACGCTAATGGTGATTTCCATTTTTTTGCTTTTCATCTTTTGAGTTACTTACGTTCTAATCATTCTCATTTTACAACCGAGAGAAAGTCCATTGAGGGTTGTAAGCTCGATAGTTCGAGTTATCGCTTCAAGCATCGGTGACACCTTTAGCTCTATTTAAAAAGTCCTCCAGAGTGGCTACTGGAGACAAAAACCTCAGCTTGTGATTTAAACCATTTTAATTGCCAGAAAGAAGCTTCATAAAATCGGAATTTTTGTCTGAAACTGAAGTGGTCGTCCTGATCCTTCATTTATGAAAATGATATCTTCAATTTTCAAATTATTATTCATTATTTCGATTTTCATTTTATTTTCAATATTAAAAAAAAGAGAGAATTTAATTCAAAACATTGGATTAAAATATTATGTTTTTTACTAGAAGGTAAATTGTAAATGATTCAGAATTATTCATTTTATTTTGCAAAAGAATGACATTTTTTTCGTTTATTAGACTAGTTTTTTTTATGTGTGGACTTGCCAAAAATACCAAAAAAATAAATACCGAATACACAGATTGATGTTAAAATAAAAATATTGAATTTTGAATATTTAAAAATATGTCAATTGTACAATTATGAAAGTACGTAATTCGATTAATTTGGAGTCGGGAAATTTCGAAATTCAGGCTCTTATAATTCGGTATTTTTATTCCTCTTGAATTTGTGTGTTCGGTATTTATTTTTCCGTACTCTGGCTAGTCCCTTTTTATGTATTTTTTGTCGCCATAATTTGTATTTTTTGATAGATTCGCATATTTCACGAATTCTCTGCTATTCATTGCAACCTTATATCCGTCTTCTATTCCTTGGTTTACCTACTTCATTTTCTAAGCTAAATTACTAACTGATTTTGTTTTTGTGTCGTAATTCAGTTCTTTAGAAACTTTATTTTCTTACCTTCTTTCTCGGGGTTCAAAGGTGAGATTCAGAGCGATTTTTGACTTTTTATCGTACATGTCTAAAACAGAAAAAGAAAGTTTGATTAATTTATACTCAAAAATTTAATTTAAATTGAATAATAAATAAAAGCACTGACGCCTGAAATAAACTTCTGAAAGCCTTTAAAGTTTACAGCATGTGCAACTAATTTTAAAGATCTTGCATTTTTTTTCACTGATAAGGGAATAATTTTTGAAAATTTTATCGTTAGTAAAACGTGTACTTTTATACATTTTCATTACATATTTCGTTTTCGAATTAAGCTTCTTGTTTTTTTTTATTAGATTAGATTCTGTTAGAAATGAGATTATTATTATTTATTTTTTTGAAATAAGATAAAGTTAAATCCATTTCTGTATTCATTTTCAATTTTTCTCATAAAAAAGGAAATCACCCTTTAGATTTTATACTTAATTTTGTATTTAATTGTATTTTATGTCAATAGTTTGTATATATTATTAATTTTATTTTTTCAAAAAGGGTCTCGACGCTTGATATTTACTTGAAAAAAATATTAATATACATAATCAAAACTCGATCCTTTCTTTGAAAATACTGTTGGTTGATAAAAATTTGTTTTCAGAAATTTAAAATTAGATACGTATAAACTTTTAGTAAGAATCTAAAAGTAATGGTTAAAGTCTTTATTTATTTTACTAACTTTGTGTCCTTTTATATCATACAATTTAAATAAATGAAGTATGTACTTTTAGATTCTTCGCATGCTATTTGCATTTTATCTGTAGTTTAAGCATTTGAATCCAACATGAAAAGAAGAAAAACTGAAGTCTTTTTTTGCACTTTTACCAATGCAAAGATTATTTAATAGTTTTTTTTGTCACTCCGTGCCCAAAGCTCGGTTTTGCACGCACTGGGTCCAAAAATGAGGTTCGATACTAGTGCGAGAATGTACTATTTTTTCCCTGAGAGAAAGGTATAATTTTTTTTTCATGACTTTAGAAGTACATATTTTAAATTTGTAAAATTAATGCTAAATTTGCATTAGTACAAAGTGACTTCTTTTTAATTGTTTCACCTTCTAATTCGGGAATGAGTCTTTTTAATAAAAATTGCATGCAGGTCCCGTTGGGGTTGCAGCGGCTGCGGCAATTGTGTCCGCAAAGAAAAGAAAACGACCTCACAGTTTCGAGACGAATCCCAGTATTCGAAAGAGACAACAAAATAGACTTCTGAGGAAACTCAGGGTAAGTAATCTCCATTAACTAGAATTTCATAAAAACTGCTTCTATAAACTGAAAGTCTCGAAGTGAGTTTGTTGTATAATTTTAAAGATATATTTTTTTCTCTGCAACTTTACTTCTAAATTTATTGAGATATAAAATTGAAAATGTATAAAATTAAAGCTAAAGCATTAGGGTAAGTTTATCTAGTCCTAAATATATTTATATATATTAAAGCAAAATTTACTTTGAAATTTTTTTTATTTTAATAAAAATATAGAACCAGATAAACGTACCTTAGCATATTTTCTTTAATTTTAGAGTTTTTCAATTTAATATCTCAATAAAGTTAGAAGTGACGTTGCAGAGAAAAAAATTTCGGTAAGGTGGGGATCGGATAAGTAATGTATGACCCCAAAGAGATTAAAAAGAGTTAGGTGATTTTAAAAGATTAACAGATATTTAAATCACTTAAAATGTCTTGAAATCTATTTAAAATCTTTAAATACTTTCGAACTCTTTTGAAAACCTTGTAAAATCTGTTGAAAATCCTGAAATTATTTTTTTATTCTTTTGAAATCTCTTTAAAATTTTTTTAAATCTTTTAAAACTTCTTTAAATTTATAGAAATTATTACAGATTTTATGGCACATCTTCTTTTAAATTAAATTAAATTAAATCAAATAATATCTCTTAAAATTACTTGAATTTCTTTAAAGTCATTAAAAATGCTTTGAAATATGTATTGTAAAATTTGTTCAAATTCTCGAGGTTATGATTTTTTTTAACTGTTCTAATTTTTGCAGCAAACAATAGATGAATTTGCGACACGTGTAGGTCAGCAAGCTGTGGTTTTGGTAGCGACACCCGGGAAACCAAACAGCAGTTACAAAGTCTTTGGAGCAAAGCCATTGGAGGACGTGGTGAAGAATTTACGAAATGCGATAATGGAGGAATTGGAGAATGCTTTGGCACAACAAGCACCACCTCCAGTTCAAGATGACCCGTCACTCTATGAATTGCCGCCCCTGATAATCGATGGGATTCCCACACCCGTTGAAAAAATGACTCAGGCCCAACTAAGGGCATTCATTCCTCTTATGTTGAAGTATTCCACAGGTAGAGGCAAACCTGGCTGGGGCAGGGAAAGCACACGACCTCCCTGGTGGCCAAAGGAATTGCCCTGGGCGAATGTACGAATGGATGCGCGTTCTGAAGACGAGAAACAAAAGGTTTGTTCTCCTCATTTCATGCATTATTTCGTTTTTTAATTCTAAGTCTGACAATCGCTTTCCATTTTCGCTTCCGCTTTTCAATTTGAGGCTCCTACAATTTCAAACATACAAGTAAAATATATGATAAAAGTTTATAAACTTCTGAAAGTGCTTAAAGGTGTTGCATTCAAGTTTTAATCTCAGAATTCGAACCCATTTCACTTGACAAATATTATAATTATGCAACGCAATATATAATAGTAGCATGTAGTTTGTTTATGTAAAACGAAACAATTGGCACTTTTTCGTTCTATAGGCAAACTTCTATTTTTAAAAATATTACATCTATTGAGCGAAAAGATCAAATATAAATAGTTGCTGAGTAAAATGGGAAACTCAATTTTGAGTTTGGAATTTGGATCGAACATCTTTAAAATTGAAAAAAAAACATTTCAGTCATTGAGCGCTGAAGTTTTTTTTTTGTTTTTCTTTTTTGAAGCTCACAGACTTAAGTAAAATATTACTCTTGAATACTAATTGTGGATGAAATTGTTATAGTCTATTCACCGAGTAAGTAGAGAGTAAACCTTCCAAGGTTTTATTTGATTAGGCGATTGCTTTTGGTCGAGTCTTTGAAGCTTGCATTTTCATTAATTGAAATTTCGCCTTTTTTTGTTCTTGTACTCAAATTGCTCTGCGAATGGACTATAATGACTTAACCTGATTGCAGATCTCATGGACGCACGCTTTAAGACAGATAGTGATAAACTGCTACAAATTTCATGGAAGGGAAGATCTGCTACCAGCCTTCAGTGAGGAAGATGATAAGTCAAATGTGCTCTTACAACAAGGCGCACACACTTCCTCGCATCAATCACATTCGTCTGGTCAAAGTCAACAGCAACAGCAACAACAGACGGTGGGAGTCGTTCGTCTCAGCACCACGGGTTCATCTAAGGGAAACTGCTCGCCACCGCAAATCAGTGCCGCGTCACCCACAGCTTTTGCCACTGCCACTCAGGTGGGAGTGGCATTCCGTTCATTAGCGAATCTCCGGGACTTGACATTTCTCGATTGCTCATATACCCAAATATCGATTTTTTAATCTCAATTAAAACTCAACTAAACTCTTAAAATACTTTATAGTCTCTTCGAAATCTCTTCAAATTCTTTAAAGTATTGGAAATCATTAAAAATGTCTTAAAATCTCTTGAAATCTTGCGATTCATTAAAATTATTTGAAATATCTGGAAATCTTTTTAAGTCACTTTGAAGCTTGAAAATCTTTAAAAATCCCTTGGAAGTCCTTAAAATGACATGAAATCTCTTAAAACCTATTTTTTATATATATAATTTTTTTCTTACTTATTTCTATGAAGAATAATCACCTTTTTAACTTTAGTGGCAACAGGAACTGAGATGACTAAAAGTAAAGTTATCGTCACTGGAAAAAGAAATCCGAAAATAGAAAATATTACCAAAATCGGAAATTGCCGATGCTGGAAAATTCTCGACAAAAATTACCTATGTTATAAAATTCCAGACCCTAGAGAATCTAATTTTTTGGTATTTTTTAGTCCTAAAGGAACACTTGGAATCGTATCGAATTGTATAGTTTTGTGATTTTAAATGAGTTCGTTTTAAAAAAAGCACTGTCCGAGAAATGTCTAGTCGCCTTTGCCGTTTCGCTTGAATCGCGTTTTAATTTTTGTTCTTGCGTTTGGTTGTTGGTTTCCCTTATTTGAGTTCGACGCTGCTTTTTTTTTTGCATATTTTTCATACGCCCTGCATAGTTTATTATTCAGTTAATCTTTATACATATTTTATGATTTCATCTTTCATTTAATTTCATTTACATATGCCATGACTTTTTAGATTCTTTCTTTTTAGCTAATTTATTTTTTTTCCACCAATTTCAGATGCAGTATCCAACTGCAGTTTTACAGACGATAACCAACGCTGACGGAACCGTTTCCCTTATTCAAGTGGATCCTAGCAACCCCATCATTACATTACCAGATGGGACCACCGCACAAGTTCAAGGAGTCGCCACGGTGAGTCCTAGTTTCGCATTTTTGTACCTTAGCTTGTTTACAATTTTTAAATATGGCCTAGAATTCTTACTAATTTTTACTTAGATTTCAAGAAGTTGAAAAGAACAGAAATATTTTTCAAGATTCGTGACTAATTAATTTCTTATTTAGAATAACGAAAACCTGAAATTTATTTCGATAAAAATTAAAAATGAAATTTGTAAGATTTGTAACAATCTTGGAAATATTTCAAAAAGTAGGAAAATTGCTTGTGTTAGTTATTGCTTGCATGTTTGACGTTTTTCGTTGTGTTGAAACGGTTTTTATGTAGAAAAAAAATAGCCGGTTAAAAATAAATCCGGAATTTCAGGCTTTAATAATAAATGCATTTGAGAGTTTTCAGAAATTCAATAAAAATATAGAGCAATTTTAAAAAAAAAGTAGTTTCTAATTTAAAATTGACGGGGATATTACTTTTTTTTTTGACGTAAAAATTATTGCCGTGGAATCATCCACTTTTTAATGTTTTTCAGGAGCTAGAAAGATGTATGGCCACCAAATTCATCATAGGGTTATAACATCGATTGTTGTATTTTATTAATTAGTCTTAGATTTATTTCTGTACAGTTGCAAGCAAATATAGACGTGTTATTTTGAAATTAGAACAGTATGTTTTATTTTCGTTTACATTCAAAATCACGGATGTCGAATACATTTATTCTCCGTTTTTAATGTTCGTGAGTGTTGTAACATTAGTGATGAATTTGGAATCTTTTATCCCATTATCGGAGAGTAGAATCTGTTCGATGTTGGTGAGATCGCGATTTAAACACGCTTTTTAATTCAACGGTGATAAAATTTGATTAATCGTTCTATTTTTTCAGTTTTTGGCATGAAATGTTTAAGTTAGAAATATTATTACTTGACGGAATTCATTTTATACTAGAATTTCCATTTTTTAATGTGCTTTCTAATTATTGACCTGTTTAATGAAGAATGCATGTTTACTTCTTTTTTGTTTTCTTTTAACTGACTTATTTTCAAATTTAATTATATCGAAATGTATTGAATTTATAAATTCTAATTTTTGCTTTAAAATTTGAAGATTTTCCAAATTCGGACAGTTTCAAGTTCAAAGGCTGTAGGATTGTACGCTTTTCGAAAGCTCAATAATTACAATGCCTCCAGAAATTCAGATACTTTCAAATATGTAACATTTTAACACTCCTGACGTTTTTAAAGATAAAGCCTATCAATTTGACTCTTGAAAAATATTGAACAATCAGATTTTGTGGTTAAAAAGTCTTTTCACTTCTGTAGAAGACAAAACTATTTAAAAACATGATACATATTTTTTTTTTTACTGTGCATCCAGAGTTTCAATATTTTTGTAATTGTATTTTTGATTAATGTTACGATTTGCAAGACACGTTATAAGTCATACCATGTAAAAAATTGATGATGTTTGTTATTTTTAAATAAAGTCATCTAAAAATTTTTAAACGCTGCAAAAATGTGCTTTGGTACAAGTACTTTACTCAGGTATTTAAAAAAATTTATTACTCCATAGAAATGTGAAAAATCCATCAGGATTTAAAATTCTGAACTTTTAGGCAACGGTTCTTGTTTCATTTTGAAATTGTACAATTTTTAACGACTTGAAACCATATAAGTTTTGCCTTTTTAATTTGAAATTATCAAATGTACATTGTTTTCAAATCAAAATCATTCAATTTAAAGGTCTTCAAATTAAAACTTCTCAAATATTAAGACTTTCAATTTCAAATTGTACAATTTCGAAGATTTAAGTAAAGTTAACATTTTTTAATATTGACAAATTTAAAAAAAAACTAGTAAATTTTAAATGTTTTCAATTTGAAGTTGTTTAACAATTAAAGTTTTTTATCTCAAATTGTACAATTTTGAACGATTTAAATTTGAAAATATATAATTTTGAAAGTTTTCTATTTAATTTTGAATTTCCTAATTCGAAATCTTTTGGAAATTTTCCAATATTAAAAGGCTTTCAAATTGAAATTGTAGAATAGTGAACTTTTGAATTTTAAATTGTTCCACTTTGAACACTTCAAATTTAAAATTGTATATTGAAAGCTTGAATTTGAAGATTTATATGGGGAAAAACGGTCGGAACCCGAGAAATGTTAATGTTGTAAAATATTTTAAATTATGGGACTTGGTCTCAAGTTCAAATCTCAAAATACAATTTCTTCTTTTTTATTCAACCAATATTATAATTAGATATATTTTCTCTCTGTAGACATACTTTTTTTCAAAATAGAAATTTTTCTACAGAACAAAAAAAAATATTTCGACATTTTGCATAAAACAAAGAATTCAGAACCTAAGTTCAAAATTCAACCATTTCATTTTACGCAAAAAGTACCGAAAGCAGAATTGTTTTCGCTCTCTACGCATACTTATATTTTAAAAATACGTAACACTACAGAGTGAAAAAAATATATTTGTCTATTAACTGAAGAGCTCGATATTATAATTAGATATTTTTTCGCTCTGTACATCTATTTCTATTAGAAATAGAAATGTGTCTATAGGTCGTGAAAAATAGATAAGATACTTTTTCCTTAAAACGATAAATTCGAAATCTAATTTCAAAATTCAATCTCTTTATTAAAAAAAAAGTATTAAAATTACAAATTTTTCTGCTCTGTGTATTTCTATTTAAAACCCGAATTGTTTTACAGACCGCAAGATTGTCCAATTATAATATTCGTTAAGTAAAATGAAAAAATCGAATTTTGAAGTTAAAATTTGAACTCAGGCCTCTTAAGTGCCTAATCCTTTGAATAAAAACTCCAGATAAATGCAAATAAAACTAGTAATTAAAAGTTCAATTTAGAATGTGTAATTTATCTCCGATTGAAATATTTTCGTTGATTTTTACGCAGCTTTGCTGTTTTGTAAATTTAATTTGAACCAATAAATTTGGTGTTTTTTTTTAAATTAAATCGTAGCAGAGTTTTTTTTAACTAACCGAGTACCTGCCCGGTATGTTTAGATACACACGAGTCAAGGGGATGTGCAAACCCTCGCTGAAGTGACCGGGGGAGATGGAAGCAGCGTCGCCGTGGACTTGAATAGTGTGACGGAAGCAACCTTGGGCCAGGATGGCCAAATTATCCTCACCGGGGAAGACGGGCATGGTAAAACAGTTTTCTATAGGCTCTGCACCGTCGGCGGCCAGGAAATCCTGGATCAGTGATTCGTTCCTTTATTTGGACCTCCCTTCGCTATTATTTTTTGTTTGTTTAGCATGTTTTTTGCAAAAACTTCGTTGAGAGAAAGAAAGACCGAATGAAAGAAAGACAGAGAAGGAATGAAAGCTAATTTTGAGAGGCCTTAAGAATCCACGATAAAAAAATATAACGAGAAACGTATGTAATTTCATTTTACTGTTTTGCGAAGATGGAAATTTTGTACATATTGTTTAAAACATTATTTCGAATAGTTCTTTTTGATGTATCTTTTATGTGTAGAGTTGTAGTTTAAATGTAGAGTAATTTAAAATTCCTTTCTATCAAGTCCTTTCAAGCTTAATTTAGTTTGTACTGATTTTTAGTAAGAAATTTGGTGTGATTATTATCTTAGCTTTAAGAAATCAGGTATCGATTCTTTGGATATTTTTTTTTTTAATTCTGACGAATTTAGGAAGTTTAGTTTTATTAGAAATCAGAAGTTCTTTTAGTATCGGGTGCTTTGTAAATTTAGTGCTTTCGAATTGTAAACGTTCTAAAAATGCTTTTTAAGTTCTGAATGCTTTTTAGCTTTCTTGCTTCTAAATTTGGAACACTTGTAACAATTCCCATTTAAAATCGTTTGTAAATCTCTCAGGACCCAAATTAAACTTCTTCAGAGAATCGACGCCAATAATCCGCGTCCTGACAATTTCTGTTAACTCCTCATTCTGTAAGAAACTCAGAAATCACAAGTTTCAGTGACAAACACGAGTTGACTTGTTGAACGGTATTATCTATATTGACTTCAAATCAAGAAGGTTCAATTTCAATTGTTAATTTGAGTATTTTTTTCCCTGCACGAATTGCAAAGCACAGAATTTTAATTTTTAAATTATAATTTCACCATTGTAACATTCTTGAATTTTTCTCTGTAGTTCACCATGTTTTCTTTGTTTTTTTTGTTTTTTTTTTACTTTAATTTCCGAAATTCTGTGCAAGCATGTTTGACTTTTTTATTCGATTTATTGATAAGCACGCAACTGTTGATTTACCAGTTTAAAACGTCATCGCTCACTCGATTTCGAAAATGTGCTTTGCGAAACTTTAACATCTAAAGCTAAGTGGATTCTTAAAGCCACCCTGGTGAAACTGTCTCTCTGAAATATTCTCCGAGTTTCTCTAACTTTTGACAAATATGAAATGGAAAGCGAAAGTGAGAGAAAAATTTCGTGTTTTCAGAGAAATTGGATCGGTAAATTTAAATAAATCCTGGAGAAAGTATTGAAACTGCAGGTTTTTTTTTTGACAGAATTTAGGATTTTAGATCTAAGAAAGAGAAGTGTTTTGTGGTTGAGAAAATTTCGGAAAAGTTTGAGAGAAATTTTTTTCACCAGGAAGCCGAGAAATAAGCGAAGATCATGAAGAAAGATTTGAATACTTCTGTAGCTGTTTTATTACTATTATTATTATTATTATCATCACCAATATTGATAAGATTATGATCAGTCTTACATAAGCACAAAGAAATAAATACCACTGTACATAGAGTATTCTTTGTTGATGTTTTTTACTTTTCTCAATTTTTGTTCATTTCGAGGAGGCAGAATTCGTTAGAATTGGAAATTAAAATTCGAATTTTGACAATTTTTTAAATATTTCTAATAATTATAATAAATTTCAGCTCTATTTTTAAATATTTTTTTAACGATTTCTGACCTCTGGGCTCTTTCTTTTCCAACCTGGTGAAAAAATATCTCTGTCTCTGCATTTTTGAAAAAATTTGTTAGCTTAGTGCATATTCTTTTATTCTAAATTTAATTAAATCCTAAATGAGCTTGGCGATAATTGATTTTAGAGTTTCTGTAGTGTGGAATCGACAAAAGCGACTTCAGAGAAATTTTTTCACTTGGATATAATTGCAAAAATTTGTTTTTATAGCACGTTTGAAGTATTTTTGTTAGAAATTCGAATAATTGGTGTCCTGTAAAATATTTACGCTTTTATGCTCTGCAATTTCAATTTTTCTTGATTTTCTACAACTTCCTTTTTATAGGACGCCGTTGTAGAAATCTTCTGTATGTTTTGGATTTTATTTAAAATGATTCCAATCTTGCAGGATTAAAATCATAAGTTCTTGAAAAATATTAAGTTTTTAAAGCTTTAGAATATTCAAATTTTACAATAGCTGGAAAATTAAGTTCAAGAAATATTTCTAAATTTGAAAAATCCTCTCTTCTCGATTCCACAAACTCCGGACTCTTTAAATACAAAACTGAATATCTTTTCCTTTGAAGAATGAAAAAGATGAAAAAATCTCCCAAAAAAATTAGACAGAAGCGAGGACACTTTTATCGGTGTTTCAGGCTATCCAGTTTCTGTCTCTGGCGTCATCACCGTACCAGTTTCGGCCAGCATGTACCAAACGATGGTGGCGAACATTCAGAGTGATGGCACCATGCAAGTAGTGACCCCAATGGTTCAGATTCCAAAAGTGGAACCAGGAAATGGAGAGACGAGCATCGAGGCTGTCACCATTCAGGGTGGTCACCCGATGACCATGATTAATGCAAATGGAGAACACCAGGTTCTTCAAGTAATTTCCCTCAAGGACGCCAATGCTCTCACCAAAGCCATGCAAGGTGAAATCGTCAAAGACGAAGACAGTCAGCAACAGCAAACTGTCTCCAGTCCCGAGTAAATTATCTGAAGCTTCGAATCATTACCCTTTCAACGCACTTGCAACGTTTTTACAGTTTCTTTTCATTTGGAAAAGAAAAAAAAATGAAACGACTAAAAATCGTGAACAGTCAAACTCCCGATATTATAAAATCGTGGCAACTGAACAATTCCTAAAAGTAAAATTCCCGACACTACAAAATTCACGAAAAAAAATATTGCTATAAAAATTCCCGAAAGAATATTGCCGAACTGTAAAATTGCTGAAACTAGACCCTCCCCCCAAATTTAAACAATAAAAATAAGAAACGTGAATAGAATACTTTGTTCGGCAGAAATTTCTTTGCAAAAATTGCGCAAAATATTTTATAAATTATATTTTAACAAAAACAGTTATTTTAATTCTTTAGATTCGGATGATTTTATAATATTGCCAATTTTTTATCCGAAATTTTTTAATCTTGAGAATTTTGTATTTTCGGTGATTTTATAACGTGAGGAATTTTACTTTTTGGGATTTTTCAATCATTTTAAATGAGAACAAAAAGAAAAAAAGCCTAGATTCTAGATTAAAAATTTTTCCATCAATTGTATCATATATTACAAATTTTCAATTAGTTGTGCCATAGTAGTCTAATGATTTAATTAAGTGTTCTAATTGTTTATTATATCTAAGTCTATATTAGTCAATATATCCAAGTATATATTAGGTCTTTAATTTTTTTGTCAGTCTTCTTACCAATTTCTTGTTTCTTATTAAATTTAACAGCAGTCAGTTTACGTGGAACGACTTTATTTTTTATTTCAATTCAATTTAGAAAGCAAATCGTTTTGTGTTTTATATTTTTTCATTGTCTTGTGGACTTTTTTACGTAGAATAGGAAAATATTTGAATAAAATTATATTAATTCTGATTGTGACACAATTTCCTTTTTTTTTCTCGAACTAAAAAGGCGTTGCGATTGCGTTTTTCGGGCACGTATTGTGTGTCGATGTCTTTTAAATACCAAACAAAAAATTTGTAGTTTGTTGCAGTAATTTTTCACTGTGTATAATTCTATCTTTAAGGAATGCGTTTTTAAAAAAATAAGACGAAAAAAAGCTGGATAGTTCCTTCAGTGGTCTTCGTTGGATTAGAATGTAAAAGATGTGTAAAAGGTGTGCTTTTGAACTAAGAGCGTGTGTATAGTCAAGGAAAAAAACCGAAGACTTAACTCTAGCAACATTATTATTAGATAATTATATTATAAATATGTATAATTAAAATTGTAATTATGTCGTTTGTATGAAAACGCTCGACTTCCTCTTTCCTCGAGCGAGTATTCCTCACTGGAAATTCTTGGAAGCTTGGAAATTCCTGGATCCGTTACTTAAAATCGGTACTTATTTAACACTTAATTTTGAATAATTTTTGTTAACTTTAATATCTATTATGGTCAACGAGCCAAAGTGCAATATTAAAGTCTATTGTTTTCGTACCTATACAAGTTCCGGATTCAAATCCAAAGAGTACGAAATAATTTTGAAAAGCGCAAAAAGGAAAATTAATTTTGTTTAGTAGACTTTTTTTTAGTATTTATGGAATAGTTGTTAACGAAATTAATGGTCCTTTTTGTTTGTTTTTAAAGGATAAAACAGGTTTTATCCTGTAGTTGTAACAATTAAAATTAGTTGGGTCCAAAAAGACAATTTGAATCTCATTGTTTAGAACTTGTAGTCATTCTTAAAAAAAGCTTCCAATTTATAATAATTGAAATTCAAGAGTCACAATACAGTCAATTGATTTTCAATTATGGTTTTCTGAATTTTTGGGCCCGCTAATCAGAAATGAAACACCATTTTCGCAAATATAATTAACAGTTTATAGAGAGGCTAAGAATTTCTGACGGGTACAAATAGAAAATAAGATTTTCGAATGGGATTCGAATTTCTAATGCACAGATCATTGCGAAGCGATTCGTACCAAGTCGCTACTTTTCTATTCATCATTCACTTTTTATTTCGAAATGAGAATATTTTTGTTTTTAATTTTTTTCGTGAAAACGAAGGAATCCTCATCCAGTTAAACAAAATATGTCGCGTCTCTAGTCGCATTTTGGCGATTGTCTCGCTTCCCAGTTTTTTGATCTACAGTTGTGCATTTAAATGCCGGATCGTTTTTTACGTGGTATTATTATAGTATATCATAATTTAGGCAAAGTGTAATAAAAAATGCAACCTCGTTTTCAAGCGTCGTTCTCTTGGAAAATTAGTTATAAATAAAACAGTTGATAAATAAAGTGACAGATTTTTACAAGTGGAAAAATAATTTTTGTATTTAATTTCTAAGATGATTTCATAGATTAGTATTAGTTATAAACTCTTTCGAGTTTTTATATATAATTGTTTGAATTTGAATCCTTTTTTTTATTTGAAAGTAAGTTGGAAGATTAAATAGAAAATATAACTTGTGACAATTGTAAAAAAAAAGGAAACATATCAAATTTTAATTCCCTCTATGGCTTTTGTATTACTCGGTAATAAAAGACCAATTTAAAATAAACTTTAAGAATGTTAGATTTCAATTTTGATTCAACTTAAATTATTAAAAGAAGAGTAACGAGGCCTGGAAACGATGAGCCGTATTTGTAAAACGATATAAGGAAATGTGTTTTTGTGATGAAATCGCCCGGTGAAAAGTCACATTTATTTCGTCGAGGGTGTAAAGTAGTAAAATTTATTGTATATCATACGCTTAGGGGTCCTGTTGTATTATGTTTTAATTATATTATTATTAATTATGACCAGTGAATTCGCCCACACATATAAACAAGCAACCCCTAGTATTTATATAAAGTAGGATCTTATTCAAGGAAGTCTGAAATTTCCTTGTTCATTATCCTTCGTTTTTATAGTCACTGAACTGAAAAATTCTCCAAAGATTCACCAAAAGTGCAGCAAACGAAATCAATCCCTACCAAAAAAAATAAAAATAAATAATTGCAATATATTAATTTAGTTTAAATCGCAATCAAGTCCATTTTATACTTTCTAAAATTCTTTTTCGGAAACGAATATTTTAATTGATCCAATTTCAATTTTTGTTTTGTAAGAATTTTTTTAGAATTGTTAAAATTGGGTAAGCATTCTTGTCGATCGCTGTAGATGTAAATTATTTCATCATCCGATGCCATGTAATGTTAATTGTAAATACGTCGTCGGTGTGTCACATTTTTTAGCTTTGCAGTGATTATCGGTGTAAAAACAAACCCGAGTTTAATACCATAATGGATTTAGATTTAATTTAAGAAACCAGCGGAAAAAATACTATAAAATATAGTACATATATATATAAATATCTGGATTTTTATTCGAGACCCATTTTCCTACTTTATCGAATTTATTAATTTTTAATTTTTCAACAAAAATTTGCAGTATAGGATGTACATTTCGGAAAAGAAAATTTTTTTTATTATTCCTACAATTTATAAGTTTAAATTTCGCGCGCATAAAAAGCGCCATCCTAAATTCAAATTTAAGATCATTATATTACTTGAATTCTTAAACCACTTGAACAATTATTACCATTATTATTACCTATTCAAACAAGCCATAATTTAATCAACATTATTCTTTACACTTACCTTTAAAAGATGATATATAATACCTAAAAGAGTAATTGGATATAAATCAATAAATGATAATTTCATTTGAAAACTTAGGGCTCTAGAACCCTTTTTTTGAATACGGTCTTCGGTTT
>JAUESI010000027.1:37825-50657 GCA_032275145.1 Synergus laeviventris | reverse complement strand
TTCAAACACAACGATTTTGCAAAATTTGAATGGAAAACGACTAAAATCTCATATTTTTCGAACGAGAAACCCGGAGCTCATCACGACGTGAAGTTTTACCTAAATAACGGCAAAGGACTGACAAGTTCGCCAACCTAAGCAATTGATCAACTGAATATTAATGTGGATTTCTAATTTAAATTACTAAATCAATTTTTGCTCTATTCTGACTTTTGAAATGAAAATAGAGGAACGATGATCATTTATTTTTATAGATTTTTCATTAATATTGGATTCGAGAATATAAGTAAGAGAATTTTGGAAAAGAATCAAAGTTATCTATGATCAGCTGTGAATCTGTGATTATTGGTATAACTGGGCTTGGAAAATGTTATTCGACAAGGGCGGGAAAATTCAAAATTTTATTCTTTTTAGATTTATATTTAAAATCTTATATTTTTAATTTTCAACTCGAATATTTATTAAATTAATATAGTGCTTAAAATAATGTGCTTATTTATATTTTACAGATACATATTCCTTTATGGACTCAATTTTAGCAAAGAAGACCATATTTTGCTAATTAAATTATTTTATGAGCTGACGACCATTCCAGATTTGGAACCCTACTTGATTTATACCTTTGCCAACACTTTACAACGATTATTACTGTAAGTTGCATAAAAATAATTCTAATTATATTTCTTAAAAATTTTTCATTATATAGGATTTAAATCATTATTGTGGAAGCTTTCGAAATTTTAATTTAAAAGGCTTTTTAACGTTTACTTTTATACCAAAAACTTTAAATTGACTTATTTGAGTTTTAATTGATTAAAATTCATTATTTTCGAATTGTCACCTACTGAAAAATTTTAAATATCTAATAATTTATAAATTTATTGATTTATTTATATTTAAAGTATATTTAAAATCGAAGAAATTAATATCTTAAGCATTCAGAATTGAATAATTAAAGTTCCTCTAAACTGTCGAATTCTAAAGAGAAAAAATTGAGTCTTGAGGAATTTCAAATAGCAATTTTATTACAAATTGAACAAGCCTGAGCTTATAATTTATTTATTTTTAAATACCAGTCTTAATTAAGTTCCGTTCTGATTCAGAAAAAGCGACCTAATTTGTCCAAACGAATTGGAACTACCATGGCGTCCTCTCTACAATCAAGTGAAGAAAGTTTCTGACAGCAAGTTAATGTTGTTCGGAATTTATCGTTCCCTATCCGACATGGACTCCTGCCTGGACAATTTGGTGCATGTAGCGAAAGTCTATTTTCCCGTAAGCGAAAAAAATCTCATAGTAGAAACGTGAAGATCGATTTTTTAAATTGCAGTCCTGCTTTTTTAGTTGAGTGCAACGCAAGAAATTCTTGACGAATTGAGACCGTTGATCTGTCCACACGATCCGACCAACATGACATTCACTATGAGACGTCTCGAGTGGTTTTTACCAGTTACACTTTCACCTCAACATCACCACCTAGGTCACGAATTATGGTTCAAGGAATTTATGAAGCTCTGGGAAGTTTGCCACAACGCCCCT
This sequence comes from Synergus laeviventris, assembly GCA_032275145.1. Taxonomy (NCBI): domain Eukaryota; kingdom Metazoa; phylum Arthropoda; class Insecta; order Hymenoptera; family Cynipidae; genus Synergus; species Synergus laeviventris. The sequence continues at coordinate 49,118 of JAUESI010000027.1, read as the reverse complement.
TCATGGGAGCGAGAAATGATGGAATTGATTTCACGTTTAGCTAAAAATAATATTGGTTACATCGATTGGGAACCTTATTTGCCACTCATGTTCACCAGATTCGTCAGATGCTTTAATCTGCCTGTCTTCTACAAAAAAAGGTCCAGTATGAGACTTCACAAACTCGATTCGATGCATATTGCTCTCTGGACCGTTTCTATTTTGGTTAGTTTGGATTTCAGATTTTAATTCTATTTACTCATTTTACTTAATAAATATTGTAAGTAAGTATTTTTCCGCTCTGCAGCGATACTCATTTTTTAAATAGAATTGTAGGTACAGAGCGAAAAACTTCCTTATTTTGGTATTTTTTTTTAAAATGAAAGTACAGAATTTGGAAGGTAGATTTCGAACTCTTCGATTTACACAAAAAATATTAAATGTAGACGTTTTTCCGCTCTGTAGAAATACTTTTTTTTAAATAAAGAGTTCACCTACAGAGCGGAAAAATATATAATTATAATTTTTGTTGAGAAAAATGAGGAAATGGAACACAAGATCCTTAATTTAGGTTTCTTTAAATTTTATTTATTTAAAACTGTCTTTTTTATTTGGGAGGGTTATTTGAATTTGAAAGGCTTTTAACTCTAATGCATTACATTTTTCTAAAATATTTAATTAAAAACGCTTTTAGTTTCAAATTAAATATTCAATTTTAAAAGTACCAAATTTAAAACAAATTTTTTTCAGGGAAACGGATCTAGTGGTCAGATGTACCTGGACAAGTTCCTGAAAACCATTGAGACATATTTGCATCCAGCGAACTATGGGCAGTGGGCCAATAAATTAATGGAATTAATTAAAAGGCTATGTTATTACTTCATCGTCCGATTGCACAGGTAAATTTTGTTCCCCTTTTTACCTAATATTATATTTCTCTATTTAAGGACATTGGATCCAAATTCCAACTTCTAAATTAAAATTCTTTATTTTACTTAAGAAATACTACAAGACAAGTAGATATTTTTTCACTCTCTGATAATAATCATTCATAAAATAGAAGTATGCATATAGAACAAAAAAAAGTCTATTTTAACCATTTTTTTAAATGAAAAAATTGAATTTTGTGGTCCGATTTCCAATTCTGCGTTTTGTGTCCAAATTATTGAAATGAAACATTTTCCCGCTCTGTAGGCATATTTCTATTTCAAGATAGAGTATCAATAAGATAAGATAAGATCTATACAGCGAAAAAATATCAAGTTGTAATATTTGTTAAGGAAAATGAAGAATTTGAATGTTGAGATGCTTTAAATTGACCAAATTATAACAAAAACTGAATTCTAATGTGATTCAATTTTAGGGAACGCTTCAAGAAGCCAACTTGGGCGACTCCAATTCCAGATTCTCACAAGTTGACAGATTCAGATGTAGATGCCTTCGTCAAGAGCGTTTTGCCCTTGGCAATGATTTCGATATTTAGCAAATCTTTTAATATTTCATCGAATGCGGGCTTCACTCTTATGTATCTGTCAAATATAAGGCCTAATTTAGTAGTTCCTGCTCTTTTGGAAAGGGTTGATGCGACCTTTGAATCGCTTATTGAACCAGACAGATTTACGTCTTTGATACGAGGATTAGCGTCAGTCACTCGAACATTGTGTCAAGGATCTAGATATTTCAATAAAGGTAATTCATTTTATAATTATAAGACAAAGGGTTCATAAAGCAATAGGTAGTCTTAAATTCAAGGTTGCTCTGCAATTTTGATTTAAAAATGTTCTCCCTTTTTTAAGAGCCCTTTTAAAATTAGAAACGTTTTTTTTTCCAGAGTATGCTTATCCACATGGACCTACACAAGTGGTACCCCTTCTTTTTTCGATTCTCCCTGGAATTGACCACAACGATTTTATGAAGAGTCAAATGGTATTTCTCTTCATTAACATGATCATCGCTTATGTTCCACTTGTTGATTCCTCAAGATGTCAAGCTGCACTTAACGAAGACGATCGACTTGTCAGCGAATCAACTTCCAGATTTGAAGACTTCATTTTACAATTTTTAGATCGAATTTTTATTTTGGTTGAATCCAGCTCAGTCGATGCTGTAAGACAGGTGCGAAGAAATTGAGAATCTTTTGTTTTAAATCTTCTATTAGAGAAAAATATGAATTACATTCAAAAAGTGATTCCAGTTTAGAGATTGTTTAAGCTTGAGTCTACTAATAGCAAAGCCCATAAAATTAGATTTATTAATATTATAAGGCTTCAAATCTATAACTGTCCACTTTGAACCATTTAATTTGTAGATTAGTTTTGAATACTACAGACTTGAAATTTAGCTTTGGAAATAAGAATTTAAAAATTTTAAAGATTCATAAAATGTTTGCAAACCTATAAATTAGATTGTTTGTTTATAATAGCGATTCTGAAATCAATTTTAAATTCTTTCTAATTTACAGGAGAGTGATTTGGGAAAGAGCGCCATGGACCTGATATCGGAAAACTCTCTTTTTGAAATTCTCTCTACAGTGTTTTGTCAGACAAGTGATGAATTATTCGAGGTCGCAGTCCAAAAATTCCGCACCTTCGTGATTGAGAAAACTCAGGAGACAAAAGTAGCTGGACAAATAGCAACTTCTTGTTGTAAAATGTTTGCGAAAGCAAATAGTCGTCTGGCTTTGCCAGTTCTTTTGCCAATACTTTCACAAACAGTTCTTGATTTGATCGAGGAAGCTGACGATATCTCCAAGGAAGAGAATCTGGACAATCGTCTCCTTTACATGATGCTCGTACTTTCTGGAACAACGAACGCTACTGGAAATTTTATTTTGCCTTATGTAGACACTCTGACAAATGTACTCGACAAAATCCTTCATTTAAAATCACGAGAAGGCTCGGAAATCGCCTATCAATTGTTGGAGGGACTTTTTACTTCTATTTGCGATGTATCGCTCAACAAATCTAAGAGGAATGATAGAAATTATAACAGTCCAGAATGTGCTCAGGTTTTGGATTGGGGCCAACCTGTCGATACCAAATGCATTGAGACGGAATGGTACGTTCCTGGGGAAGATGAAATTTCCATGGGACAGAAACTTTTCACGAAATATCTGGAACCAGAGGTTGAAAGGCTCGAGAAATTCATTGCGGACCCGAACTCGATGACGAGGTAATTATTTTTAATATTTTAAATAAATGTGGAATTAATTTTTTAATTAATAATCTATTTTTGCAGAGAAGAGCTCCTGGATAGTTTAAACATCGTCTACCAAATTCTATCAGGATGTGAAAATTTGCTGCCACTATGGAACGAATCTCCTTTAATTCTGGAGCCTTCAGTGATCGAAATAAAGCCTTTTAAACTTAATATCGGAGTAAAAGGAGAAATTAAAATGTCCGATGGTAGCAACGTGAGACATTCTTTAACCAAATTTTTCTGTCGTCTTCAGGACGTCATGCTTAATTCTACAGAGGATGATATCAAAAGTATCATCGTTTTAATTGAGGTACTAGTTTTAAAATAAGGACTGTATCATAGCAATAAGAAAATTTAAACCGAATTCTAGACTTCTAAAGATTTTTAAGAATTTCAAGGGGATTTCCAAATATTTCAAGATATTCTAAGAAATGTCTAATGAATTCGGCGACTGAAGACGAGAGTTTTCAAGCCGCCAATTATTTCAAGATACCTTGAAATAATTGGATATTTTTTGAAATTTTCTGAAATCCTCTAAAATGTTTTAAAATATTTTGTAATCCCTTTGAAGCCTAAAAAATCCTTTGATATCTTCTGAAAGCTATCTAAATTTCTTACAAATATTAAAATCCCGTGTTTGTTCAAATTCTTGAAATCCCAAAAATTATTCGAACTTTTTTATAATCTCTGAAATTCCTTCTGTAGAAAGTAACTCAAAATGAATGATATTAAAAAAGTATAATACAAACAAAAAGAATCTTTTTGTATTTTGTATTTTATAAAAGTATTTGCTAGTGATATATAATTTAACTAGAAATGCAATAAAAACTTTATCTCGAATTTTTCAGATTTGGCAAAGCATCTTTTTAGGGAAATTTAGGTTGAGAGGTTACTATTCGAGGAAAAATAGATTGCAACGAATTAAAAAAAAAATGTGGGAGAACAAATTGACGAACAAAGATGGAAACATCGTTTTTTATTGGGATCGAATAATCAGTCAACATGAAGCTCGAGTTCAGAATCACATGTTTATTTTTACTGAAACACACAAGAATATTATGCTGAAGTTGATGGAATTGTCGACTAGTCGATACGCAAAAGTACGAATGATATCTCAGGCGGTTTTGTCTAATGCTATTGCGTATTATCCGTCGTCGTATACAATTTTGCTGCCTTCTATACTGGAAATTCTAGGGAGAGACTCGGCAAAGCATCATGAAGCTTATAAGGTAAATCTATTTCGAAAAATTAAGCTTAAAACTGATCAACTCGATATTTTTTCCCTCTGTAGCGCTATTCACTTTTAAAATAGAAGTAAAAGCGAAAAAATGTGTGATTCCAATATTTTTTCTGTAAAAAGAAAAGATGTAGTTTTGATATTAGATTTCAAATTTCTCATGTTGTGCAAAAAATACTAAATTTAATTTTTTTTTCGCTCTGTAGACATACTTCTATTTCGAAAAAGAGTTCACACACCGAGCGAAAAGATACATATTTTTAATATTTGTTGAGTAAAATGAGGAAATTGAACTTTTTCGAACTTGAATCTAACATCCTTGGAGGCTTTGAATCACTTTGAGATAACTTTTCTACTTCTATTCAAAGGGAACGCTTTATCTTCTGATGCAACCGAAACACGACAGCATTGTTACCAAGCGAGATTGGTCGCTTCTACGAGCTTTGTGGCCAGCACTAGTCCTATCAGGTCCTTCAGAAAAACCCTCAGTGATTAATCTACAAGATCACCTCCAATTCGCGATTTTTAAAAACTGCATTACTACTCAGATCACTCTTAAAGTTCCTGAGAGTTGTATATCCGCAGCCTCTGCTTTCTGGGAGGAAAATTCAATACAAATTCCTCGTCCTAATGAAGAAGAAATTCAGAAAGGAAAGCAAATGTTCGAGCAAAAGGAGAGACAAAATTTGGAGAACTACAATGCTCTACTCGACGAGTTGATGAACATTATCATCGAAAAAAATCTTCACTGGCGACAACGACTGGTAGCCATGACTCAAATCAGACAAATCTCACATCCTGATCAGATTTATCCCCAAAAAGTTGTCAAGTATTTCTTCCACGCGCTCATTCACGAATCCATTTTTGAAAGACAATCTGCTCTTAAGGTAGTTCTTTGCATACTTAAACAGCAGAAGAAGAAACACCCCAAGGTAAATCCATTTTACTATAAAAATTGTATTTAATTTGATTTATTTAAATCTAATTAAGGGTTCTAACTTTTTAACTCAAATTATGCCTTTTATAGAGCGAAGAAATTTTATATATTTCTTTTATATTTACTTTGTTTTTTTTTTGCAAGTTATAAAACTTATTCTTTAAAACTTACTTAGAGTAATTTAAGTAAAAAGATTTTAAAAGGGTATAAAATGAGTTCAAAATGTGTTAAAATATTTCTAAATATTTCAAAAGACTTCAAGGGACTTCAAAAAGATTTTAAAAAATTAAAAAAAAATTCGAATAGAATTCAAGATATTTCAAAAGATTTTAGAAAAATCAATATAGACTTCAATATATTTAACTGATTTTTATGAATTTAAATAATTTAAAAATATTTTGCATGCTTCGAAATTACTTGAAAATTTGGAAAATCTTTTGAATTCTACTGAAATTCTTTTAAAATCCTTTGAAATTTTTTGATATAATTTAAATTCTTTTGAAATACTTTACGAATTCTTTACAATCAAATGAACTCTCTTAACTTCATTAAAAAGATTTAAAAATTTTTTTAATCTTGTGAGATCTCTTAAAAATTGTTCAATTCTTTAGAATTCTTTTAAAATCTTTTGAAATTCTTTAAAATTTCACGATAATTTTCAAGCTCCTGAAAACACTACGAAATCTTTTGAAAATCATAAAAATATTTTTAAATTAATAAAATTCCACAACAAACTTCAAAATTAGAAGAAATTCCTTAAAAATGAAGTTAGAACTTGCACCAACACCTTCCTGGTTGATTATTTTTTTCCTTCCAGGTCGATTTCGATCTCTCTAATCTGCGGCAGATCGACTCAGGGCAGGAAGTATTGAGACCTGGAGAAAGAAAAGATAATTCTTGGCTCCAATATAATTCAAAAACTCGACCCCTGACAGACGAACAATGGAATGAGCCGCGATTTGTTCACAAACTCTACGTCGGTTATTATACTTGGCCGAAAAAACTTCAAGTCTACTCTTCACCAACTGAAGGATTTTTCAATCTCGAGACCAGAAAGTTGTCAGAAATCGAACAAGAGATTTTTGATTTTTTCAACGACTCGCAAAATGTAGAGAAATTAATTCACTACCTTAGTTTCGAAGAAAAGAAGGGAAAGGAGAGATTCAATTGTTCGAATTTTTTCCTTTTTAAATTCCTCTTCCGCAATTATGGAGATGCCTTTTTACATCTCTTTTGGCCACATTTGCGGCGACTCGTGGCTGATAAGCAGGAAAGTTCGCAACGATGTGCTTGTGAAATCGTTGCAGGATTGATTCAAGGCACTAAGCATTGGACTTTTGAAATGGTATCGAATATGTGGAAGGAATTGATTCCTATTGTAAATATAGCATTGTCTAATTTATCAGTCGATTCTATAGGGAATTGGAGTCTTTGTTTTGGAATGGCTCAGAAATCTCTGGATCCTAATAGACTTCATTGGTTGCTTGAATGTCTTATGGATGAGTCGCCTTTGGGACAATCTGAGGCTTCTCTGATCGAGTGCGGAAGGCTTTATGTCCTGCAGGTAAATATGTTTTTATTCTCATTATTTATGCACAATATATATATATATATAAAATATTCCTTATAATTCTAAATCATAAAGGCTTTAGAAGATGTTAAATCGCCAATTTTAAATCTTTTAAAATATCCTTTAAAATTTTTAATTACAAGGATAATCCAAGGGCTCAAGTTCTAACATCAAAATTTGATTTCTCCATATTTTACTCAACGAAAATATGAGAAATAATTTTAAATATCTAAATTCCTGTAGGCATTTTAAAAAATTTATAAAACAGAATGTTTTCCACTTTTAATTCTTTTTAACTTTATTTTTTAGACAACATTATCGCAGGTGTCTTGGCGAGTATCAGAATTATTCCACCGTCTCCTCACTTGGATGGAAGATCGACTACAACACAATCCCTTCCAAATTCTCCGAAATCGCTTAGGATCTATTATATCGACAATTTTTGAAGCCGATATTCAGTTTGAAGAAAATTGTGCCTCCCAAACGAATCCTCGTGTACAGAATCTTATAGATAAATTAGCACCGAAATTACAAATACTTGCTGAGAATCCTCATATATTATCAGGAGAAAATTCTCTGTCAAGTGGAGTGGCTGGCGTTCGTTTGGCTGAAGTGATGGAGGCGGAAGAAAACCAAATAGTCAATGAGGAAGAGAGAACTAAGGCCATAAAACTTTTTAAAACAATTTGCAATTGGATGGTAATACTTTGGATTTGTTTTACTTGCTTTTAAGGGCGTTGATCAAAGTTCTAACTTAAAAATTCGCTTTAGAAGTTAATTTTTAATTTAATTTTAAATTTGAATGTTTCCATATCTTGGATTTAAACATTCGTTCTTTATTTTCAGATCTGCAGTATGAATAGAGCGCAATACAGCATCCTTCCCGGTTACTACGAATTTTTCATAATTATGTGTCAATTGGAAAATTGTGATACCGACGATGAATTGACTTCCTTATGCTCTGACGTCCTGGCAGTTTTAGCAAAAGGATTGACAATGCCGAAATATATGCCGGCAGCCTTCGAGGCAATTTTAAAAGCTTCGAGAAATACTTCCTGGTGGGTGAGAGCCACCTCTCTCGATTTTTTGCAAGTCTTTGTTTTCCACAATATGAGTATTTTGCTGAGCAAGGACGAATGGGTCGAAACTGTCCAGGAAATTGTTCTCAGACTCCTGGAGGATGAGAGACTCGAAGTCAGGGAAAAAGCGGGTCAAGTTCTCGGAGGATTGCTGCACTGCACCTTTATTCCTGATAGAGAAACTTTATTGGTGAGGAATCAGCAAATTTGGCTTCCAAGTTCTAGCTTAAAATTTGACAAATAATATAATTAGATATTTTTGCTGGTATTCATTTTGAAATTAGATTTCGAATTTTTCATTTCAAGCAAAAAGTATTCAAATTAAACATTTTTTCGCTTTATAGAAATATTTCTATTTCAAAAAATAATAAGTCTATAGAGCGAAGGGATATTTAATTCTATTAATTTTTGAGAAAAAAGGGAGATTTAATTTTGAGAGCAGACTTTTGATCCTACTTTTTAAAATTGTTTTTGATGTTTTAGGAAGATTTTAAAGTGAAATCGAAGACCAGGATAAGAAAGAGGAAACACCAAATTGCTCCGGATGCTGAAGAAAGAGCGAATCATGCAGAAATAAATGCGATTCGAAGACGTCATGCTGGGATTTTAGGTCTCTGTGCCTTTATTCAAGCGCATCCATATGATATTCCTAGTTATGTGCCCTCGATTTTTGAACACATGGGGTCGCATCTAAACGATCCTGAACCTATTCCTGTAAGTATTTTAATTTTCTCTCACGTACAAACATTTCGAATAAGATTTGCCAGTTATTAAACATAAAATATTATTTTTTTTAGGCCACAATCAGAAAGACTTTGAGCAATTTTAAAAGAACGCATTACGATGGATGGAGTGTTCACGCTCAACAATTCACTGAAGAGCAATTAGAAGTTCTTCAAGATTTAACGGTGCCACCTTCGCATTATGCGTAATCGAACTTTTCGTATCGTCCATAACTGGAATGAGATCCCTAATTATTTTTAATGTTATTGGAAGGTTTTTTTAAAAGTAATTAGGAAGAATAAATTATAACTCACGACGTTTATTATTTGTTATCTTATAACGTCTATGTAAATATATTTTTTAAAAGTTTATTAAAGATGCACTGGAATTAATATAAGGGATTTTTTTCTTTTGGAACTTGATCTTATTATAAGTGGAAAACATTTAAGACACTTAAATCTAGTGTAAACTTCTTTACTTCAAAGGATCTCACACGTTTCACTCTCGGAACATCTTTCTGTTTCGTAAGTCTCAAGATGTATTCATTAAGTTTTCGAGTTTTCAAACTCGAAAAACTTTCCTCATCCGTGATCCTTCCCTCCGGTTTCCTCGGCACGCATCTCTTCTACATGTCTTTTGCGTTCTTCTGCTCGTCGTAAATTTGCAAGAACTGAGCCCTCGAAATCCACGTAGGATCTTCTTGGCTTATTTTCTGCTCTCCAAAGCCCTTCGAGAATCAGCGGATTTTCAATAAATCCTCTTTCTATTTGCACGGCATTTTCCTATAAACAAAGGATAGTTAATACATTTCAGACACCTTTTAATTAAGGTTTTTACATGTTTTAATTCATTCCTAATCAATTTCTTGCTTACCGCTGCCTCTTTATTCTTAAATTGAACCAATCCTCTACCTTGCTTCCCCGTCAGAAGGATAAGGTCAACTATTTCGCCATACTGAAATTAGAAGAAGAAGAAATGAATTTTTAGATTCTAAGAAAATTTATTTTATCTGGTTAAAAATGAAGTTACCTTTGACAAAATTCTGTGCAAAGTCGCATAATCATAGCCACCATTTTTAGGGTCATCTTCTTCTACTCTCCATTTTAATTTAACCCTGGAGAATTTTTCGTCGCTTTTTTCATTTTCATCTTTTCTAAGTTCTTCCAAAATTTTCTGCCTCATATTTAACATCGCTTCTCTAAAAAGTCTCGACCCTTCCTTCTGAAGGCGATCTATCTCAGCCTAGAATAAGAACCACATTTAATATACATATAGTATATACTCTTTTCATAATTATAAGAATTATTTATTTGTATTTTTTTACTTTAAATTTTATAAATCTTTACCTTTCGCTTTTGGCTTTCGTTAAGATCAGTACCATTTCGTGCTGTTGCCTCGCGAATTTCTAGAACATCGATCAATTTTTGACGCTTTGCGTCACGTTGTTTCGCTCTAAGTTTCGCCTGAAACTTTGCGTTTAGGACTCGATCATAATCTCCCTATTAAAAAAATATATCTAAAATTCTATGGAAACTTTTAAAAATATATAAATCACTTGAAGTCCTTTAAAATTTCATGACCAACTTTAAAATCACTTTTAAATGACTTAAAATTCGTAAACATCTCTAAAATTCATGATAACCTTGGAAATCTCTTAAAATTTTTTCAAATTTTTTAATATTCCAGGAAATAAGTTTCACTAAATCTTTTAAAATTAATCAAAATTATTTGAAATTCTTTAAATTATTGACATCTGGCCACGCTGAAAATTCATTAAATAAATTATTCAAAACGTTCAAAACGTTTATGAATCGTATACGAGGAGACAACTTAACCTCAGTGGTTAAGAAAATACCATAAAACGTCAACTTTTCTGAATAAAAATATATAAATACTTACTCTTCGTTTGGGATCAATCAAAATCTCTAAAGCACTCTTAAGTTGTAGAAACAATTCTGTAGCTTTCGGATTATCTGGATTTTTATCAGGGTGACAGGAAAGTGATTTCCTACGATACGCTTTTTCGATCTGAAATTGAATAAAAAAAATGGTAGTTGAATGTGAATCCAATTATAAGATATTGAGGAATTCTTCTAAAAGTAAATATGAATTATACAGTGTAGATTAAAAATGAATTAAGCAATAAAATGCGAATATAAATTATAAAACTTGGGAAGATCTTACCTGCTCGGTTGTGGCTGTTGGCAAGCAGTCAATTATTTCGTATAAATTTCGTTCCTCTAGATCGCCCATAGTTGCTTATTCAAAGTAATAATTATTATTTACGAAGTTTCAATTATTTTTATAAGAATTATGGAAAAACGATGTACATAACACAATATCTGTTTTGATCTGTTTTGACTGGTTTTGACAGATGGAAGTCGATTAATATAATCCGAAATTATCTGCAAGTTTCAGCCGGTTTGTTCCAGATTTGTTCTTTGTGTTCAGGAATACCAACCAGTGTTCCAAATAATGAAATAATCTTCTTCTTTTTCTTCTTCGTTGGCACTATGTTCACATTACCAGATCGCTCTACGCAGAGAGCCGCAGAGAGCCGTCTCTTCCCT
>JAUESI010000027.1:6926-37725 GCA_032275145.1 Synergus laeviventris | reverse complement strand
AGAGCAAAGCGAAGAGCCTTTATATTTCGGCCATGACGGCGATGACCAGTGATGACCAGAGATGATGATGACCAGGTGGTATAAACTTTTTCAATAATTAAAACAGACTCTGATTAAAATATTTATATAATAGATGTATTAATTTTATGAATTTCCGCATTTGTGAAAAATATTTTTTTCTGATTTTACCATTTTTGCAAATATTTTTTATAAGCAGAGGTATCAGTAGAGCGATGACAATAATAACTTTGCAATTGGCTAAAATCCCTAACAGCACAATATAAGCTTGGCACCAAGCTTTTATGTATTTTCTCTATTTGTTTTTAATTTAGATGGCTGAAAAATAAAAGTCAGTAAGGTAGAAATTGGATAAGTAATACATGGCTTTAATGAAGTAATTGGTATTTTTATTTATTAAAATACAATTGTTTATTCATAAAAATTGAAATAGAATTTTTAACGTTACAAAAATTCCCGCGAAACTATAGGTCATTGGGAACACTGATACCAATATAACATTTCCTGTTGCTAAGTTCACGTCGTTTTGTTGAAAAGAATTGGAAAGAATGTGAAGAACAAGAAGCAAAGAATCAAGAAGTGAAGAATAGTGAAGAAGTCAAGGAACACGCCAGAACACACATAGCAGAACATAGCCTAGAAATGATAATTCCTGATTTATTTAATTTTATACTTTCTGCTTGTGATTTTTACTTGTAAAAATAATTGATAAAAATGGAAAAATCTGTTAAGACTGTAGTAAGAATGTCCGTTGCACTCTATAATTTGAGAGTATTATGTAGATTTTCGTCTGCGAACTTCTTTCAAAAGTCGTTCTGCCACACTTTAAAAAAAGGTATTTATATATTTATTACTTACATGATTATTCGATCTTCTTCTAGATATAAACAATTAAACTAATTATTCTGTGAATTGGATTAAAAATACTCTTTAAGTTTCATATATTATGTTTAAATTTTCTGGGTTTATTTTTAGCCTAAATCTATACATATGTATTATCTATAGAAAATAAGTTTTGTTATATATTTTAATCTTTAAATATATTTAATTATATTTTTAAAAATATAATTTTTGTATTTAATGTATATTTTAAATATTTAAATTGGAAATTTGGTGTTCACAAATCTAAACTTACATAATTTATAAACATTTTTTTTCCAAACTCGCATCATTAAATAAGAAATAAAAAAACTCAAAAATGTTTCAGAGACGCTTCCACCATCAATTTACAATGAACTCGGTGAAGAACCTTCAGAAATTTACACATACCTAGAAAAGAACCAAGGTTTTTTAAGTGGACAGCATTGCATCCAAGCCCTTCAAAAATTGAAGAACGCAAACGTTCAGATCGACGAAAAGAATCAAAAAGGCCTGGATCAACTTTGCAATGAACTCAAAAAACGAATCAGAACCATCGACGTTCCTGAAGCAGTTGCTGCTTTGGCAGCTTTGACAAAACTAAACGTTCCAACACAATCAGTCATTTATGAATCTTTATTACAAATCATTCGTAGCAATATTAATTTACTGACGATCGACAAAGTAATCAGCCTCCGACTGAATTTAAAAGATGCAAGCAAGACACCTTTAGTTGAAGCCATACAGGTCGCTTTGCCCATAATTTTTAAAATTCAACTCCCAAGGGTAGACAGAAACAATATTAATTTACTATCTATGTGTCTAGTATTTGCCACGAAGATGGAAATTAAAGATGAGGAGTTAATTCGTTTCATTCTGGACACGATTTTAAAATATAAACAAGAAATTCCAATTGGGGTGGCAAAGTTTATTTTTAATTCCCTGAGATTTATTCCTATGATTGCTGCTGAGTATATGAAATTGATTTATTTGGTGCAGAATGTTCTTCTTAATCAGATTTCTACACTTAATTATACGGACGCGATGACTATTTTGAGATCGATGGCTAATACGAGGTAAGCAATTTTCTACATGTATTTAATTTTAATTTTAATACGTAATAAAGTCAAAGATAATAAATGCAATAAATAAAACTCTTTTCGACAGATCACATTTATTATATAACGAACACCTAGTCGACACTATCGTGAATTCAGTAATAATAGAGGAAAACCTGAGTTTTGAGAAAGGAGCCGAAGCCCTAAAAATGTTAATTAGAATAGGACACGATCAAGTTCCACTTCTAGATTATCTAGCAACGAAATGTTTTGAGCAAAAAGATTTAATCAAAAACGCAGATCCGATCCATTTGTCTCTCTTCGTATCTGCCATGGCCATGAGTGACTACAAACCTGTATTTTGGGACACCATTCAAGAACAAATAATGACCAACGAGTTTGTCCCAATTTACGAGAAACTCACAGAATTGGTTCACAACCTCGCAGTTCTCGATAGTTACTCTTTGAAATTACTAGGCAATGTTTTTGCTGAACATACAGAGAGTAAGGTTTTGACTGCTGTTACGAAAAATCATCTTGTGAAGCTTTATCAAATTGTCAAGACTACTCATTTAGGATATGATGGTCCTTATCCCTTGGAAAAGAATCCAAACGATTTTTTCGACTGGAGTCAATATAATTCGAAGACCTTTCCTCTCTTGAATGCACTAAATTACGCTTTGGGTGGTTCTGAGTTTGTTAAGACTAAAGTGGGAACGAAACTGGGTCATTTTATCGGTAAGAGATTTTATTTGTTAATTATTAATTAATTATTTAATATAAAATTATTCCTTTTTTAGATCACGTTGCAGTTTATAAAGTAAATGAAGATTCGCCAATATCTATTAATCAGAAAGGTGAAGAAAGCGACAATTTTTTTAATACTGAGCATTTTTCGAATAAACCAATTACTTTCCTAGAAGATATTCCCGTATCTCAAGAAAACGAAGTGTGAGTATTTTTTCTTCATAAGAATTTTAGAAATCGCCCTGTTTATAAATAAAAAATTTAAATATTAATTTAAAGCAATATTTTTTAGGATATTATTTTTGGATATACCGCCAGAAGGCTACACAGTGAATACGATGCAATTGAAAGGACATTGGAATTCTTACATCCGAACTTTAGAAGCCATGGACTATATGGTGATTCAATTATGTTCCGCAAAGTGGCTGCAACTGCGTGAAAAAGAAAGAATTCCCTACATATTACACGCAATAAGATTAAAACGTACCATCTTCAAACCGAAACTGTAAATTAATCTACAAGTTTGTCCTCTTATGTAAAAAATATTCAATTTTTTCAGCACTATATTTTACACAGCTCCCCTAATAATCGGTACAAGAATCCGTGATTGCTTCGTACTTACAATTAAATTTTTTATACAATTGTATATACCTACAAATTTTCAAGAGTTAATGAAGTATGAGTGAAAATCCAGTGAAATGAATACTTAACAAAATGCATTACTAACAATTATTGTTGGTATTATAAAGATTACAAATATATTTTTTTTCTCATTTTATATAGCTATTCCTTGATTTAAAAGAAATATAATCTAGAATTTACTAGGTATTGGAATTTCTTAAGTGGTTTTTTTCTCATTGTATACAATTTATTGATACAAAAATAAGTGAACAGTAACGACATTTCATTACTTTAATATAATATCTACCATGCAAGCTCGAAACTCGCTGAAAACCTCGAAATATTTTCGAAGAAACCAGTGAAAATATTTTCTTTAAATTAAAAAAAATTAGGTTAATATAATACATGAATTTGATTTAAAAAATCACTGGTAACTTTGGATTTCAGCCTTAATATAAAAAGCAAAATTCGAAATAGTGATAAAATAAAATTTTAAGATCTATAACACAATTAACATTTTAGAAAAAACTCTTCGTATATAATCGAAACATGTAACGTGTATGTTCCATAACATTTTTTCCTATTTCATTTGTGCATTCATTTCTAATTATAATTTACAATTTTTTCTACATTATGCAGCATTTTTTAGTAAAAGATTTTTACTACTATTATATAATAATAATTGATATTGGCAAAGTCGAATTCGACCTAAAATATAAACAGATTTTCCTTCTCGATTTTTGAATTCGGAAGGATCGAAAGTCTGGAATTCCCGACTTGGATTCGTTCGACAAAAGTTCATAAAAAATATTGTCATTCATTTTCTTATCACGAGCTATGCAATTTCAAATCCTTAGCACCGATATGTTAAAGCAAAAAGCGAATATTCTGGAATTTATTATAAAATCAAAGGTCAAGTAATCTCGATAAAAATTTTAAGAGTATAGAATTTCAAAGCGATATAATATTTGGAAGTGCCTAATGTTTTCAATCGAAAGCACCTATCAAATCTCAGTTCTCAACATTGATTGAATTAAGGGTGTTGGACCCAGGTTCTATCATCGAAATTCGATTTTTTCATATTACTTAACAAATATTGTAATTACTTATATTTTTTTAATCCATGTCCCCAATTGTATTTAACTTAAATCAAATCCAAACGAGTTCCAATCCTTTCTAACCTGAGACCCCAATTCGAATAAATTCGAACGTTTTTCAATCCGAATGAATCCGAACTACTTTCAAAACCGAAATGAATCTAAATGACTTTCAATTCTTTTTAATCGAATAGGAGTATTTAGTTCGACCTCGGGTTAGGTCTAATTCATTCGAATTTGAATCCTTGGTTTGACCTTGGATTAAATCGGATAGGAATCCTTGTTTTAAAATAAGAAGTCGGATTTTGGTTCGTCTTCGAATTAGAATTGGAATGAAACTGTTTGGTTTGGATACAAATTCTGGAATGAAGTAGATTCTGAAGGATAGAATTATTTCTATCCGAAACTTTTGCCACGGTTGAGCCCAACGCCCTTAAGTCAGGTACAGAATAAATACAAAAATTCGCAGCTGCCCTATTTTCTCACCAAAGCGATCATAATTCATTACTCAATATTCATTCCGAATGAATTATTTCCCTAACTCGAAGAACCTTTATAAACTCTTGGAACTAAGAGAGTCGCAATACAAAAAATGAGTTCTTCAATTGAATTCTCAATCATTGATTCAATCCGAAGAGTTTCAAAGCATTGAAAGCAGTCGAGAGGGCAACTTCTTCGGGAGTTATTCCCATGAAAGCAGCGACCATTTCCACAATCGCAGGAAGGGCACAAGGCTCATTTCGCTGAAAAGTACAATATCTCTGTAAAAAGGTCAGGGAACGTTCTGTAAGTGCATCTTTAACGTGAGGGGGTAATTTGCTCGCCCTGGTGTTAGGATACATGAAGGGGGCGTCTGTTTCCACCAGAAGTCGATCTAGAGGAGCTTGACCTCCTTCGAGTAACTGTCTGACTCCGCTGTCGGATTTGTCCTTGCAGAGGTAACCGGTGATCCCTAGGTAGAAACCTTGGTTCAGGTATAATTGAGCCTCTTCGGCAGTTCCGATAAAGGAATGAACCAGGACTGGCGGAAGTCGGTCTGTGTATTGACTTAAGACTTCCAGGACGTCCGATTGGGCTCCTCGTTCGTGGATTATTAGCGGCTTGTTTAAACGGCAGGCGAGCTCAACCTGTAAAGTAAATATTTTATAATTCTCGCTACAAAGTGCTTGCATTTTTAGAGATTCAAATTTAAAAAAGAAATCAAAAAGAACCTGTTTGTGGAAAACGGAACGTTGTATTTCTGGCTCGGAAAAATCCCGATTGTAATCTAAGCCACATTCCCCGATAGCGACACATTCAGCATTTCCTGCGATCGTTTCGAGTTCCTCTAGTGTGTCTGGATCCTCCCAAGACTTTGCATCATGTGGGTGAACTCCAGCAGTCGAATATAAAGTTCCAGGGTAAATTCTTGTTAAACGTAAGGCTTCTTTGCTGGATCGTATACTTGCTCCTGTGACCATAATTTTTTGAACTCCCGCATCCTTCGCTCTTTGGATTACACTGTCAAGGTCTCTGCTGTATTTTTTACTCGTGAGGTTGGCCCCTACGTCCACGAGGACGTAATTTTCGTAGCACTGCGACATCTTCGAAGCGTTTTCTTCAGTATTAGACGCGCTCGCAATTTCATCCATTTTTTTCTCTGGTGCAATCTAAAGATAAATTTATTTATTCACTATTAATTTAATATAAAATATCTCGATCCAGTCAGAAACCTCTAAATATTCGTATCGAATCGTTAAAATTTGAAAAGATTACAAAGTCTTTGAAGCGTTTAAAAAATATTTCAAAGGATTCTAAGAGATTAAAAATGATATCAAGTGATTCCATAAGTTTTAAAGAATTCTTTAAGTGATTTGAAGTTATTTAAAAAGATTTCAAAGAATTTGAACGGATTCAAAAATTCGAGAGACAATTTCAAGAGATTTTAAACCTTTTTACGGAATTTGAAGCGATTTCTAATTTAAAAATTCGATTTCTTAATTTTATTTGACAAATATTAAAAATGGAATTTTTTTACTTTGTCACTTTGCTCAATTTTTAAATAGAAATATGTGTAAAGAGCGAAAAACTGAGCAGCGAAAATATATGAGATACCTAATACTATTATTTCATGAGTAAAATGAGATGTATTTTGACATTTCAAACCCATCACCCTTAAATGATTTTAAGGGAATGTGGTAAATGGCCTATTTTTAGTAAACAATATTTATTATTGCGAGCGTAAAGTTGGTGAAACTGAATTGCTCTTATGGTAAAGTATCAAATGTCCGATGCCCTTAAGGGATTTCAAGAAATCTGAAATTGCAAGTGTCAAATGAAAACATTTTGACTAAGTATTCGGAAATATTTTTTCAACTCGCAAATGACTTGGAATTATTTATTATTATATAATTCCAAAGTTATATATATATATATATAATAATTTTTCATAAGATTTAACAACACCAATTAAAAAAAGATGAAAAAGTGACAAATTGGTGATAACCCGCGATATGATTGATCTATTCAGTTGAATTTTAAACGAAAGACATGTATTTACATGATGCGATTATTTTAGGAGATGAAACTTTGAGATGAAAATTTTCCATCTTTCAAAATTTAATTTTCTACGCCAATAAAAAAATAAGAATATTCGAAGTTGTGTTAATATAATTTTAGTAAAGGATATGAAAATGAAAGAGAGATGATAAGAATGATTAAGTTTAACTGGCACTTTGAACAAACAGAATAATAATTGATCAAAATAACCGTGAGATAAATCAACTAACCTCAGAATGCTCCCAAATCTAATTTCTTCGATAATCTCCGATAAAAAGACAAAATCCAATTTTGCACTTGTAGGAAATTCACTACACTACACTACACGGCGGTTTTATTTAGCTCATCATGAAAGGAGATTCACTTATTATCGGAAATATTGGAAACCAAGTTATAAAAGCAGCAAAGGTCGGAGGTGGAATCTGGAGTGATTCTAACCTTAAAGAATAATTTTCGCCAGACGAAGGCGTGAGTCACGTCATGAAATAAAAATATAAAATATCTTCAGGGATATCAGCTGGGATTGTCAGGGATTTCAAGAGATCAGAGGCGTGTAAGATGCTTTCGAAAATATACTGTCCTTTTTTGGAGGAAATCGGAGTTTTTCCAATTTTAACGTAAGGATTTCACTTTGATGGTCTTTTTCAGGGAAAATAAATCAAAATATATTCAAAACAATAACATTTGATATTTCATCTGTCATCTGCATTGAGTATAATAAGCATTCAAAAAAGTTCTACCTCTCGCTTTAAAAAGTATTGGCTTGCCTCTCACTGCGAAATTGTGGTCAATTGTTGTCAATTGTCGTAAAGCAGAATTCCAGACAACATCTTGTATTCTTGTGAATGCAAAGTAATACTTATTAATTTGACGTTTTTTATAGGGTGATCTGTAAAAGTTTGGACAGATTCTTAAATTATAGAGCAATAAAGAACTGACAAAGCATTCTAGGTGAGAGTATTATATTGAAGGTTTTGAGTATAATTATAAACAGCTTGAGCTTTACATCTCTTATTATTCTGAAGGGTGAAAGAAATTGAGGGATCCGGATGCAATATAACGGGACGCGCCACGCGCGCTCGAAACCCCGTAGAAGTATTGTCCAATAGTCTCTGCGATATCCAAATTTTAAAGTTCAAAAAATTTAATTCTTTAAAATGTATGTTGCAAATTGTTTTATCTCCAATTACAAAACAAATTTTTACGATTGTTTATTATAATTTCTATACATATATAAAGCAGTAGATTTTCTATCAATTGGGGGCGCAAGCAGGGGCAGGTTTTAAAATATTTAATTATATTATTTAAAAGTCGCAGTATGTCTCACTGGAAGTTCTTTCAACTCTGAAGTTCCCTGAATACTTTTCTTCGTCGAAACTAAAAAAGACGTATTTATCGATCGGTCTCAATTTGCAATTAATTGTTTATTAAACAATAATAGACAGCTTTATATAATAATTGTTTTTTGTTTTTGTAGGCATTGCTAGCGTTTACTGCGCGTGTAGTACCAAATTTCAAATCGTTTCAATAATATATTTGGCTGAGTTTTGACTAATTAAACTTTTATAGAGTCTACTATAAACTAGCAGATGTCATCGAATAGGAAAATCCCTAAAATATTTGTTAATATAAGTTAATTAAATGAAGAAATCGAACTTTTAGTTTAGAGCTTAGTTCCAACGCCCATAAACAATAATTTTATTCCAACATTTTTATGTATAAAAAATTTTGTAATTAAACACTCGAAATTTAAAACAATTATTCATCTTTTTAATAAAAGTAAGTAATAAGAACAGGCAATCTTCTAGAAAATTGGTCATGGAAAGACTTATCAATTAAATTTATTTTCCTGGATAATAAAATCATTCAAGGTTAAATATTATAGCTTCATAAATTCGAGTAATTAAAGAAGAATACAAGGAGGTCACTAGGTCATATAAAAGTATTTTGTCCACGTTCATGTCGCATGCAATCCAATCTAATATTCCTTTTTGGGTACCTGAAACGATAAAACGATAAAATTTACAAAATAAGAGAAAATTAAAGGTTTTGCTCTACTTTTCAGCATTACGTAAGCTTTTCAAGTATTGAACTATTATTCCGTTGTCAAGTAAACAACTGATATATTTCTCCATGCGAATATTCGAACTTGCGAAAGGCGCATTCCTACAGTATCTGTCTTTCCCTTCAGTATCCAACATTCAAACTTAAAAAAAATTCTCTAGGAAGGAAATTCCAAATTCAACTAATATGTACTTATTTTTTATAAAAAAATTTAAATTCTTCGTTGATGGAAACCTTCAGGTAAATTAAGACAAATAGTTTTATTTATTTTGAAAAATTGAGTCTTTTGAATTCTTCTGATTCTTCTTCTATTTGGATGGAATAAAAATTGAAGCCTTCCAATTTGAATTTTTTTTACTCTATTACTATACTCTATTAACTTGGTCTCTTTCTTTTGGTTTTAGATTCAAGACAATCGGAATTGGTTGACCAATTTGCCATGAAGGCTCGCCAGAAATGTTGTTCACACTGCCCGGGAAAATTAACAGCATCATTCGATTTGGAAGAACACACTTGTCCCCTTCCAAAATACATAAGTGGGAACTTGAAATTGTCTTCTTTGAAAAAATGTGTCCCAGGAGAGGAGGAGCGTTCCGAAAGATTATCGAGAAAAGCTCCTGATTCAATTCCGGAACGAACTAATTCCTGCAATGATAGATTTGCAATCGCCAAAAAATTCCACGCGGAGAATCTTCAGCATCAACCACTTCCTGATAAAGTGGATGATGCTATCTTTATGAATTCAAAATTCTCTGGGTCAATGGAAAATTTGTGCTGGAGATGCAAAACCATTGAAAGGTGAATTGATAACCAACTTTTTGAATTCCCTTAGATTCGTGACTCAAATTTGTAGAATTCACGAAGTGATCAAATTTTCCAAAACCTTTAAACTTGTTTTGAAATATGTTTCAGGTGCAGGAAAATAGTCCCTAGACTGAATAGGGAACATCAATCACATCCAAGTAGAAAATTCGGTCCAGCATTAGGATGCAAGAAGCCTGAAACTTATATGGATCTCGCAATTTGCTGGGAAACCCCAATCGATCCTGAATACGAGCCAAGAAGAGCTCTTCATATTGACGGAACAGATGGTGGACCAGCTCCTGCAGTTTTTTCGCTAGTTCAGCATTCCCTCACTTCCTCAGATAAAATCGGCCAACAGTGTGAAGGCTGTAATCGTCCATTAGAGGTATTACAAAAACTAATGAAAAAAGTAGGAAATTGAATTGATTACACCGGTTATTATATATTTTTTTAGAAAAAAGAAGATCAACCTAGAAATCAGGAAGAGCAAGATCCAGAAAAAAATAGTGACCTTTGCGAGAACTTCGACTCGATACGAATATCCAGTGAGGATAAAAAGAAAAATAATTACGTAAAATCGAATCCTGGTTTTAGGCAAAGAACTAAACATGTAAGTCAATTGAGATATTGCACTGCTTGTGAAGCAATGGGAAAGGGACCTGGGAACAATTGTTATAAAAAACAAGATTCAAGATTAATTCAATCAGCTTCGTGTTTTGCAAAACATAGAAATTGTCGTAGAAATGGTTTGCCTACGAAATTTCAAGTTCCGAGACCTAGAACTCCATTTGCTAGAAGATCTTTTTGTATCGATACACTCGCTCCACCCTTTAGTATAATTGAAGGATGTAGGGATGCTGATTATCCAGAGCATTGGAGACTCACTTCGGTTTATCAACAATCTTATAGAAATCCTAGAAAACAGAGGGGAACGATTTTAAATTATGAACGTTGATTTTCTAGATTTTTATTTTTGACAATCAGATGAAGAGTTAAAAATTGTGATGGAGAATTTATTCTTCAAAAATGTTACTAGTTAATGTTTTTATGTTACTTATCAAGTGTTTAATCAACGCTTAAATATATTTCAATTTTAAAAAGAATCCGTAATAAGAATTGTTATTGTAGCAACCTTTCAGAATTGTTGAATCAAAAGTAGAAATTCATTCTAAAGCTTAAGTATTATAAACTAAGAGAAGCTAATTAATAATATAGTCTATAAGCAACCAGAGACTTTTGTGTAAAACTCGTCCCGGGTTTCCAAGAGTACAGCACAGAAAATTCAAAATGATTTCAATTAGAAAAAATATATTTCTCATCGCTTTAAAGTGGAAAATTTTAAAGAATTTGCTATTAAATAGTTTTATAAAATACATACAGTTTCTGAAATTCATGAGAATATCACTTCGAATTTTCACATTTGCAAAAAATGTAAGATTAATATTCTAGTCTCTTCAGGTGCTACTTTTTACAGTCTCATTTTTCACTAATGTAGTTTCTTCAAAATAAGAATCGTTCTCAAGATGACATGTCTAAATTGTTATTTATTATGAAATATTATGCAAATAGTTAGTTTAGTAATAGTCAATTAGTTAGTTAGTCAGTTTTGTTGCAAGTAATGAAATTTGAATAAAAGGACTTTGTAAATTTTTTAGAGAAAAATATTAATCTATTCCATTTTTATTTAAAATTTAATCCTTTTTTAAATATCGTATAATTATCAATATTTTATCATTATTTTAGCGTAGAAAATTACCTCTTTTGTTTTATTTGAATAAATTGCGACTGTTCCAGAAAAAAGATGTCATTGTTAATTTTTGAAAATTTATGGGCGTTTTTTGACGTATGCATGACACTTATCTAGTTATTTAAATTTCTAAAAATATGAATCGCTTTTAATTTTAGCTTAAAAAAGTGAAATAGAAGTATTTAATTACTATATATATTAATAAATGTATAAAAACGGTATTGCAGAAAAAAATATGGTAGGGATCAGATAAGTTATACATATAATAAAAAACCATGTTTTTTAATAATTTATTCTTGCCCAATATTTTGTCAATATTTTTTGGTATCCATTTCAGATTTAAAAAACATGAATTATTACCTCCGTCGGTAATGCAGTTCAGTTTTCAACCATTTCCAACTGACAGCAGACAGCTCAATCTCAAATTCTCAATGCGCTCAATGCTTCCTTCGTGCGGCTTCGAGCTGCCAGGTCTTTGAGGAAATAAATAAAACAACTCTTTTCCTCAAAAAGTTCGGGTGAAACAGTGCATCAAACAAATAAATAGAAAATTTATCCTCATTTGAGAAAGTCACGTCTATAATCATCTATTTATCCTCAATCGAACCATCATTTTTAATAATTTGCGGTGCAAAATATTTTATATAAGGTTTTCCGGTTTTGTGATTAATTCCAAATAGGGTTCGGATGCTGGATTATCACTTCTCCTAGATAGGAGTGGGCGTCAAATGTCAAGTGTGAAAGTAAGGAAGTCAGAAAAAAATTATAATGGGAAGATAAGACTTTGATAAAGGGAGATAATAGTAAAAGTTAACATAACCTATTTCAATATGTAAGTACTCCAAAAATTCAAAAAATATTATTATTCTTATTATATTATATTCTTAGATTCTTTTTAAATTTCATTGTTACTTAGAAATTGTGTAATATGGATTGACTTCTCGAAGAAAATCTTTCCCTTCTTCACAACAGAGCAAAGCGATTTTTAATTCTAATAATTGTTGAGTAAAATTGGGAATTAATTTTTGTTATTAGAATGTGAATTCAACACCCTTAATAAATTGAGTTTAAATCTTTTTACTTCTTAAAATGAAATTTCCTTGATGTATCATTGCTAGTTTGTAAATTTAAAAAATATATGCTTGTCGCTATAAATTAAGGCGGTTATAATCTCTATCATGAATTTATATTATTCATTATTTTATTTCAGGTACAAAACGCTAGTTTTCATTTTATTGATATCGTTTTCCCTTGTCTTGGGTGAAGATTATTATGAACTCTTGGGATTGAAAAGAACAGCTGACCATCGAGAAATCAGAAAAGCATTTAAGAAACTCGCTGTAACGGAACATCCGGACAAAAATACTGTAATATTAAGAAAAATATTCTGCATTCTTAGAGTGGTCACTAGTCACTAGACCGGAAACTGATAAAAAACTTTTAGAAAATGGAATTTTTTTACATTTGCTTTAGTAAAGATCAGTTTTATATGATTTAATACAATTTTTAAGGTTTTATAATTTTAATTGCATGAGAGTAAAATTTATAAAAAATAAAATAAAGGAAAATAAGAGATTAAATGCTAATTTAACAGAAAATGAAGTGTAAAGTTCTGGGGGCAATTTAACTCATTTTTAACATTTATTTTGTATCAAGGATGATCCAAAAGCTCATGACAAATTCGTGAAACTTACAACTGCCTACGAAGTTCTAAAAGATCCAGATTTAAGGAAAAAATATGATCTTTATGGTGAAGAGGGTCTCGATGGCAATAATCGGCGAAATCAGTATCATTCTTGGAATTACTACCAGAACAACTTTGGAATTTATGACGATGATCCACAAATTGTGACTCTCAACAAAAATGATTACTGTAAGATTTTGATATTTTTAACACTTTTTTTAAATCAAATATATTTTCTTATTTCACTCTATACATATTGGACTTAGTTATCTTTTCTCTTTCTGTAAATATATTATATATCTAATTCGAATATCTTTAGATTAAAATTAAGAATCCGAGTTTTTCCAAATTCCTTTTTCTAGTTTAAATTAAATGCTACTTCAAACTTATGGATTTTACTATTCTATTTTACTACACTATGTTTCTTAAATTTACAGTCGAAAATGTAGTCGATTCAGAGAAAATGTGGCTCCTGAATTTTTATTCGCCGATGTGTACTCATTGTCACCACTTGGCTCCAGTTTGGCGGAAAGTTGCTAAAGAATTGGAAGGTGTAATTCGTGTTGGGGCTGTAAATTGTGAGGACGATTGGCAGCTTTGTCATGAAATTGGAATCCAGTCTTATCCAACTTTGATGCATTATCCAAAGGTTTAAAAATTGTTCATTAAGGTTTCGTAATATTCATATTTAACTTGCCACCTTATTAACTCTGGTTTTAATTTCAATTTGCAGAATTCTAAACATGGTGTCCGATACACTGGCGAAAAATCCTACGTAGAGATTCTTCAATTCGTTTTAGAGAGGTTAGACGCAAAAATTAACAAAATTAACAAGAAAGTATGGAATCATTTATTAAAAGGCGTCGAGACAACAGAAAAACCGTCACTGGTTTTTGTTTGTGGGAGTAATCGTCACTGTTTTTCATCCGACGAGAGACTCAAAGTCGCAGAAATATTTGTAAGTATAAAAAATTAATGTAAAAATAATTGAATGTTATATATATATTTTTTTGTGTTTCAGGATAAAATGATAAACATTAATATTTTTACGTGCGATGAGAACTGCGATGACAAAATTTCTGAAGACGCTGGAGTCGTTTATTTTCCTCCAAGAAACGTCGATTCTTGGATGCCAATTTCCTTAGAAGATGCTGCAGATGTCGACGAGTTAGTTAAAAAAATTCTCCATCAGCTGCCAGAACCGCAAGACGTCAGCGATTCTGATTTCGAAGTAAGAATTTTTAAAAAGGTTTAAATTCGGATTTAAAACATTTCAGGATCTACAGAAAATTTTTTAATTTCCAATTTTTCAGAAAATAAAAAAACAGCTCAAGTCTCATCCGGAAGACGACGGTTGGCTGATTTGCTTTTACATCGGACACGCGACCGAATTAGACGTCCAATTAAAAAAATTACCGAGTATAGTCCGAGACATGAATTTAGGTAAATTTATATTAAGTGTAATTTTTGCGTATAGTAAACATTTCTTAAGAGATATTTAACCTGTTATGAACCTCTTTTAGGTAAAATAAATTGTGGAAAGTACTCAAAGCTTTGTCAAAGTTTGAACGTGAATCGCTATCCAGCCTGGGGAGTTTTGAAACCTGGAGGAGCTTTTGAACTCAGTCACGGGAAAAATACCATTAACGATATTGCGATGTTCGCTAAAAACAGCATTAAGGCTACAAATGTCTGGGCGCTTTCCGCTGAGAAAATACTCTCTATTCTCAAACGAGAAAATGGTAAAATAAACTTTTTTCTAAAAATTAAGTATGCCTAAATGAATGAAAACTAGGAAAGACTGAAGTGAAAATACTTCTTATTTCAGGAAATGAAGTCTGGTTTGTGGATTGGTACGCTCCCTGGTGTCCACCTTGCATTCAATTTTTGCCAGAAGTGCGCAAAGCTTCTCTGGAGTTCGACTCGACGTCTGTTCATTTCGGAACTGTAGATTGTACAGTTCATTCTAATATTTGTAGACAATATAATATACAATCTTATCCAACCGCGATGCTCATCAACGGGACTAATACGCACCAATTTACAGCACAGAAAACGTCTTCGAACATTGTACAATTCATCCACGAAGCAATGAATCCTTCCGGTAAGAATTTCAAAGATACTTAGTAAAAAAGGTTCCTTTGAGAAGTTTTATACCTTGAAAGCTTACTTGATAGTTGAATTTCTTTTTCAGTAATACAAATCACTTCCAAGAATTTTAACCAAAGACTCCTGAAGAAGAAAACGAAGCTGTTGTGGGTCATAGATTATTATGCGCCTTGGTGCGGACCTTGTCAAAGATTAGCAGCAGAGTGGACTGCAGTTGCAAAAGCTTTGCGACCTTTGTCGATGGTCAAGATCGCAAATATTGATTGTGAAGCAGAATCGGCGCTCTGCAGATCCCAAGGAATTCAAAGCTATCCAACTATCAGGCTTTATCCCTTCGGAAGTGAAGGACTTAACACTGTTGCGTCAGTGATTTTAATTTAATTCTCATGTAGTATTAGATCATTTTTAATATTTATTTCTGAATTCTTTACAAACGAACTTTTTCTTGTTACAGATTATATAATGGACAGAGGGATTTCTTTTCGATGCTCCTATGGATTACGGGATTTTTCCCAGTGAAAGTCAAGGATTTAAATCCCACTTCTTTCCAAAATGAGGTTGTAAAAGGAAATGAAGCTTGGTTGGTTGATTTCTACGCACCTTGGTGTCGTCATTGCCAAAAATTAGAGCCTCAATATAACATTGCTGCTCAGGTTTGTAATTAGACTTATTTAAAAATAATTTATTGTTTTTTTTAAACTGTTATCTATTTTGTTTCTTTCTTTTCAGCTTTTAGAGGGAAAAGTTCGGTTAGTGAGACTCAACTGCGAAATTTACACGCATCTTTGTCAACAAGCAGGAGTAGGAGCATACCCAACTCTCATGGTTTACGGTACCAAATTTAATCGAAAAAATTCACTCGAAGGTTACAAAATAATTGCCGACAACGCCGAAAATATCCAACGGAGCGTTTTGAAAATTGTGAATCTCAAAAACGACGCAAAACACGACGAACTCTAACGATCAATTTTTTAGGTGCCTTATGATTTAAAAGCATCCATTTTTATAGAAAATTTATCTTTTTTTTTAGAACGTCCTCCATCTGTAATTTATAGTTTCAACTTTGGACTATTTTTATTATCTTTTCTTTTAAACTTGTGATACTAATTCGATTGTCTACGTGCAATCTTGATATTATAATTTTCCTATCGTGTGTAAGAAGAACAATTCAGTGAAAATGCGAATATTTAAAGGGAGACAAAAGTGAGTTTTAAAAGTAATTTCTATTTCTTAATTTTATTAAAATTTCACTGTAATAAGATTTTATTTTACTTGTTTTTTTTACAGGAAACTCACTTTTGCTTCCTGATAAATAAGATTTCTTTGTAATCAAAGAGCATTTACCAGTTTTAGATTACTGAACTATATTAGTATTTTACTATTAGTAGAATATTAGAGTTTTAAACTAGTATTGAATTCAGCAAAAGTGAAGGTCGAAATGAATCTTGGTGCTGACTTGTGACTTTTTAATTAGATTTTTCAGACTAAATTGTGGCGACTCGCAGAAAGCGGTGTGATAATAATTACATATAAATATGTAATAAGAATGATAATTATTAACGCTTGCGAAATCGTTTTGTCGAAAAATTTACATTAATAGAGAGTAGATATTGCCGGAACTTTTTCCGGTGCCGACAATTATGACTTACAATTTTTATATTTACGATTTTAATAAAAATAATTTAACCAAATTTTCTTCAATATTAGATAAATCCGTTCTCAATTAATTTCTTATGTTTTGATTTTAATTCGAATGCTTTAAAATTTGAAATAT
The DNA here is from genome assembly GCA_032275145.1 of Synergus laeviventris. Classification (NCBI taxonomy): domain Eukaryota; kingdom Metazoa; phylum Arthropoda; class Insecta; order Hymenoptera; family Cynipidae; genus Synergus; species Synergus laeviventris. Next base: position 20,606 of record JAUESI010000027.1, on the reverse strand, counting down.
TAGTTGGTCTGGTGATTGAATTTGGATTTTAAATTAATTGAACTTCGCCTTTTAAAACCTAGTGGAGTCAAGGCGTGTAATGGGTCTGAGGCCCGTTCTTTGCTTTCATCCTCCCTCCTCTCTCACCTATCAACCTTCTCTTTTACCTGAGACCACTCTCCGTACCTCAATATTTCCTTCTCCGTCTTTATATCTTTTTCTTCATTCCAGTCCATAGCAAGTCTCACCTTACCAGTTAGCTACAAGCAGCCATCTTATCGTTGTCGTGCCCTCTTTAACTTTAATTTTCCCATTGCTTAAGAAAATATCCTTCAGGAATTCCGCGTTCCTGATTCGGAATTAGTGACTCAGTTTTGTGGTTCCAAAAAGTTTGAAAGAGTGCTAAGTCAGAAAATATTGGAAGAATGTGAGGAAAATCAGTGAGTTTTTTTCTAGAATATGTTAGTACTCAGTTTTAAATAGAATATAAAATGCAGTCTACAAATTATAGAAGAAAAGAAAAAGGGAGGAATCTCGTTATGTGGGTTATTGACTGTAGAAAGAATTGAAATAAAAGAAAAGAGAATCATTTCCGGATTAAGAAAAGTGATGATGTAAACGAAGAATGTGCTTCCGCATTTTATCTTTTTTTTTAGTACAGGAAAATAACTCTGCGATTAGAACATTTTATTTTATAATTCCATTTGAAAATATTTTTGCAAACTTTGAAAATTTAAATAAATAATAGGCAAACTGGATTCATGGTTCTTAAATTTGCGTTTGATTTAATTTCTCGTGCTTTCCGATTGTATTTCAAATTTTTATATTTTTCAGAACTTTGATATTATTTAGTTTTGTGGCCTGATCGCAGAATTATTTTCTCTTGTTTCTTTTTTCCGGATTGGAAATTAAAATTCGAAGATTCGATGAGTAACATTACCGAAGTCTTTGAAGCAAATCGAGGAATGAAGAATTTTGCATAAGAATTATGCTGTATAACTGTTTTTATATTTTAATTTCAGTTCTTGGCTCTTAAATACAATAATAATAACAACACTCATATTAACTATTTATAATTTAAAGTCACAGACGATTTTTCTTATATTTAATTATAGTAATAAATTACAACAATCGTGTCACATATTTATAGAAAAATATTTGAGTAGATTTTTTTTAATTTGTCATAAAAATGAAACTTTATTCTTTTTGAAACAACTCACTATAATTTTACTACGTATAATAAATACTAAAGAGTACAAAAAATTAATTTTTTATAATGTATAAAATATATTTGCTACATTTATACGTATTTTTAAAAAGAAAATATAACGCTTTTTTCGACAACTCGAGAGCTATTTACTTACGTGATGTTAATACCCATTCAGAAGTTAGAAAGTCAATGCACTTTTTAGATTGTCAGTGAACTTTCAATTCAAAATTAAGGAATACCTGCTGACTGATTTCGTGGTTCCAAGAACAAAGACTTTCTATAAGAGATAAAAAAATGATGAAGTACGTTCATTAAATTTTTTTGGTAAGTCGTTTTTTATATATTTAATATTTTTCCTAATTTTCTCTTGAAATAGCTAAATCTGAAAGTATTAAGTGAAAATATTACAGTGGAAATATTATTTACAACATTTATTAATAAAAATGTATTCTTCTCTCAATTGACTAATACTGTATTTTGATTTTCAATATTAATTCAAATTCTTTTTTGCAGATAAATTGAAAAAAAAAGGATTAAAAATGGGTTCAAAAGTTGAATATGTGGAATCGTCGCATATGTATGCAACGAACTACATTCGTAATTCGAAAGCAATTGGAGTTTTATGGGGAATTTTCACAATATGTTATGCCATAATTGGAACAGTTGCTTTTGTTACTCCCGAATGGTTGGGTGACTTGGAACACGAAAATCCAGGAAGGTTTGGCCTCTGGTCCAGATGCAGCTTTGGAGGAAATGGTAAAAAAATATTTAAACATCACAATCATAAAAAATTAAATCAACAAATATGTATTATAATTTGATTATTTTTCGCTCTGTGGCGCTATTCACTTTTTAAATAGAAATATGCATACAGAACGAAAAAAAGGAAAATTTCAATATTGTTATCATAAAATGAAAAGATGGAATTTTTAGGATAGATTTCGAATTCTTTGTTTTACACAAAGATAATTAAAATTATATATTTTTTCGTTCTGTACGTATATTTCTATTTAAAAAGTGAATAGTGTTACAGAGCGAAAAAATATCTAATTTTAATATTTGTTGAGTAAAATGAAGAAATCGAATTTCGAGATAGATCTTAGGTCCAACACCCCCTAATAAATTGTATAATCATTTTTATTATTTTATTTCTGAATTTTTTGATCAATTTTATTATAGGTGAACTAGCAGAGGAATGTATAGGTCGTTTGGACGATTTATCAACAATCGCAAACGTCCCTTTCAAAGCGAGCACAATTTTGGTTGGTTTGGCAGTGATTATCGCCCTTTTATCTATTTGTGCGATGTTGCTATTTTTCTTCTGCCACAGCACTACCGTCTACTACATTTGTGCTTGGATGCAAGTCACATCTGGTAAGAATTATTTTATTAACATTATTTAAATCTTCAAATATTTTTTAAAGTATAAAATCGGCAATTTTACGATTTATAAACATTTATTTTAATATTATTTCAACGTTCTATCATTTATCTTTTAGCTTTAAAATTAGTGTCGCTTAGTAATATTTCAGCAACTTTTTTCGGAATTCTTTTGTTGCTTTTTTCGATATTATTAGTTTTTAGAATGTAAATAGTTTCAAATTGAAATATTTACCCTGTAAGATTCCTGAACGGGATATTGTAAATCGTAAATAAATTGTTCTAGGGCAGAGGTGAAAGTAAAACGAATCATGTATCGCGCAGCTTCGGGAAAGGGGAATAGAGTTTAAATAGCAATTTTCACATCGAATAGTAAAACATAAAAAATAAAAAAAAATAAAAAACAGATATAGAAACAATTCCGTGCTATTTAAAGCGCGAAGCGTTCGTTAGTGGTTTTTAGAAAGTGTTGGGCTCATTACCACAATTCCGTAATCAGTTACAGTTGTGTGTTTTGTAATCTAATAATTTTAATCCCGAGGATGCGTCGACAAGCGTGACCGGAAGAGACGCAAGTTTAGAGATGAGTGACTTTCTGTGTGTATATTTGTCTAGAATTTTCCTTTTTCTTTTCTTTCTGATATTGTTTCTTTTCGCTTTTTTGTGGAAGATATATTTTTTTATTTCTACTGATTATTTTAATTGCATATAATATTTCTAAACACAACATTTCTGTGGAGAATTATTTTTAAAGTATAATGTATTCCAGTAATGAGCTTAAAAATATCTATTTATAATATTTGTTAAGTAAAATAAAAAAATCGAATTTTTAAGTTATACATTGGACTTAAAGCCTTTAATTTATATTTTAATTTGATTTTTATATATTTTTAATAAATTCTACTGTCTTTAAATCTACTTAATATTGTACTTAAAATGCATACATGTTTATTACACAATGTGATGGGTAACTGAAAGAAAAATAAACCGTTATAAATGCACTTGTCGACAAAAACCGTTTACTAAAGCGTGAGTATCATTAAAGTAGTTGTACACTTCTTATAATGAAAGTCTTTTAACTAATATGGAGAATTAATTCATTTGAAATAGAAAATATGTTCTTTAATATAATTCTTTAATAATAATAATTTATATAAATTCATAATAGTATTATAATCAATTTTTCAGTTTTTAAAATCTCAAAATAAACATTTTTATATTTTGGATGTTTTCTTTAAAGATATTTCAATGAGGGGCGTTGGATTCAAGTTATCTTCAATATTCGATTTCCTTATTTTACGGAACAAATATTATAAATAGATATTTTTTCGTTCTTTAGCACTTTTCGTTTTATATATATATATATAGAAATATGCATACAGAGGTAAAAAATGGGTAATTTTAATACTTGTTGTGTAAAATGAGGAAATGGAATTTTGAAAAATTCATGAACTTTAAAGGTATGAGTTTTTAAAATTTGCAAAGTTAAAATTAGATCCTAAAATAAAATATGTATTCTAAAATGGAAAGCAATGATTTAATGATGGTCAGTACTCTAATTTATTAACAGAATACTTTTTTTTTAAACTTATTCAATATTAAAGGAAGAGTCGTGACTGAACTAAATTTACTTGGAAGCTGAGACAGCACTTCTGATTATCATTGGCTTTCACTCTCGTTACGAAGTTGTAGAATGCACTCGAGATTACACGAACTAAATTATGTCTATGTGATAAATTGTGTCTTAAACTTCTCGAAAAAATAGAACTAAAAGAGAGGAAAACATTTAAAAAAATTAAAAACTTAAGGGCATTAGACCAAGTTCTAAACTCAAAATTCGATTTCCTCACTTTACTCAAAAAATATTACCTATAATTGGTTTTTTTTTCGCTCTGTATATCTACCTGTTTTAGAAATAGAAATGTGTCCAACTGTCCATAGATCGAAAAATATTTTTATTTGAATACTTTTTCTAATATTTCTTAATTATAATGAAGAAATCGAATTTTGAGATAAGAACTTGGATCCACCTTTAATGTTTATAATTTAAGTCTTGAAGTTTGAAAAGTTCTCAATGAAATTGCTTTGCGAAAGAAAATAGTGAAACCTTTTCCGAGTTCAGATTGAAAAAGCGAAGGATAAATTGACAAGAAATATGAAAAAAAAAGGTTGTAAGCAAGGTCGACCTCTTTTGGAATTTGTAGTAATTCGAGCGTAACTGATATTTATACACGATCGTTTTAACACCAGTAGGAAATGTTTAGTCACGTGATCATGAGTGAATAACTGAATATATTATTGCTTGCCTTTGAGTATATACAATAGTACCGTAAACTTACAGTTATAAAAGCAATGTCCCCAGTTCCTTTCACTGTCCAACCTCGCCTAGCCTTGCACAAGAAGAAGAACCGCATTGCTTTTCAAATTGCGAAGGAAATTATATTTTTAGCTTCCCACAACAATAATAGAAAAAGAATCTTTGCAATTTTTTTTTCTTTTCAGTGTAAACAATTTTTATTTATTCGCGTTGTTATTTAATTTAATTAATTGACAGCAATTACTTATTGCATTTTATTAGGCAAAAAAAAAGTTAAAAAATTGTAAAAACGTTTTTTTAATGAAAATATTTCTTTTTCCAGCTATTTGCATGGCAGTTGGTGTTTGCGTTTATCCACTTGGCTGGGATTCGCCTCTGATTCGAGCAGTTTGTGGAGCAGCTGCTTCAAGGTATTCAAAATATCTCAAGTTCTAAGATAAATAGTATATTATGCATCAAGGGATAGACACAGGCGTTTTTTGTCGAGCACGATGTTTGCGGAACGAGTCGTAGGTCGAGTCTGATTAAAAGTTTATTTTTCAGATATAATCCTGGCGCGTGTGCAATTAGATGGGCAATTCCATTGGCTGGAATTGCAGCTTTAGATGCTATAACTTTAGCAGCTCTTGCTTTTATTTTGGCATCCAGACATGTTAGGCTACAGCCAGAGCCTTTTAATAATGGATCCTTGTACAAAGGTAAGATAAAAATGTCATTTTAACTTCAAAATTCAATTTCTTCATTCTACTCAATAAATATTACAATTGGATATTTTTTCGCTCTTTATCCATAATTCTTTTTTAAAAATAAATAGCGCAACAGAGCGAAAAAATATCTAACTGTAACAGATTTAAGTAACTTGAAAATAAAATAATTTTTTCTTTTTTTTCAGGAGAAGTAAATCCAGCTTATGTAAATGAAGCCCAGAGTGTAGCTGGCTCTAGGAAATCCCTTTCTCTGAGACCAGTTCTTTTGGTAGCGCCTCCAGAGCAAGACCGATACAGTGAAATTTCTAGGGCCAAATCCCATTCTCATCACAGCCTCTATACAGCAGCTCCAGGTCATCCAGTCCACACCATGTCCACCAATACTTTGAATCACTCTCAACACAATTTCCAACTCTGAGAACAAAAAAAATAAAAATCTTGGAAGCCATAATTTTTCAAAAAAGGAAGAAATCAATGCATATTGCATTTCCTTTTTGCATTCTTCTCTTTTCGAGTGTGAGCTGCCATTTTTTTACAGTAACGATTGTTTCATCCAACAATGTAATTTTATAAATTAACGATTATTTCCTATGGATCACAAGATTGTGATTTTAGCTTGATATAAGAAATAGAGATTATTACATTTATTCCTCAAATTTTATTTAATGGACGAAAAGTTCAAAAACAAGGAAGCTTTTCAAAAAAGCCATTTCTCTGATAAAATTTTAGAAATACTTTATTTTTTAGATATTTTTTTGTACTCAAAACTGATAAATTGTACGTTGTGAGTTATGTTACTTTATTGCTATATATGAACATGTTACTTTCTTGTAACAACGTGACAGACTGAGTAATAAAGAGATTATTGAGATAGATTTCTGTCTCTTGATTATAATTTAATTCCCCAGCGGATATTCGTTTGGGAATGGTTTAAAAATTAAAGAATAAGTTCTTTATTTTGACTAGTATATTTAATGATATGATACAGGACAATTTTTCGGGTTACTCCTATTATCTTCAATAACTTAATCGACTTAGAGTCGTTTTAAATCGACACTGGCTCAAAAGTTAAAAGATACCGTTTATTTATATTCGGAGAGGTTGAACCATCCAAGGAAGATGCGTTTATATTATAAATTTAGTGTATAATTTTCCAAATAATTTCTTCAGGTGTATCTTTTTCTTAATATCTACAAAACATCTTGTGAAGATTTTTTTATCTTCTATTCCTATTTCGACTGCATAGAAATAATTTTGAAACGAATATCAGATTAGAAGTTGCCAAGTATTATAAAAAAATTCGTATCCCAATGGGGCATAATTATTCTAGTCTAGTGAAGCAAACAAAATAAATAATTATCTTCGTTTCAAGTTTCCAAACAGTCGAATAAGGCTGCTTCAGGAAGTTGAAGCTAATTTCTAATCTTAAAATTCGATTTCCTCATTTTACTGAAAAAATATTATAATCACCTTTTTTTGACTCTGTAGCGTTATTCACTTTAGAAAAAATGTATAATTTTAATATGATTTTAATACTTTTATTGTAAAATAAGATGAAATTCTAAGGATAGAATTTCGAATTTTTTGTTTTACACAAAAGGAATAAAAATTATATATTTTTTTTCGTTCTGTATGCATATTTCCATTTAACTATTTCCATAATATTTGTTGAGTAAAATAAAGTGATCGAAATTTGAGATTAGAACTTGAACGCACCACACACTTAACAAAAGAAATTGAGACGTTTCAATAAATTCTTTTGTTTTAAAGAAACACTCTCGCACGATATATCACATGGTCATCATTATTATCATTTTTTTTCTCTCTCACTTTCTATCTAAGTAAAGTTCACAACGACAGGCTTTCTATTCTATTGTATTATTTTCCAAAGACCTTACAATTTACACCAACAAATAATGTTGCTCTAACTTTTCCTTCATCAAGTAAGCATTTCTCTGTAATGGTGGAAATAAAACTTTTACAATCAGTAGGAAATTAAAAAGTTTCAGACTAATTAATTCGAGTTAGGGAGCGAGATGGAATTATTACAACGTTTAAAATCTCGTCCTAAACAAGTTTTTGCACGTTTGCTGTTCTTCGAGTCTAAGGGGTGTCTAGTTTCGAATTATTTAAATTTCAATTCTTTATTTCGTTTTAAATATTTCAGGAAACGTTTCATATTTTGAAGAAATAGGCTTTTCAACATCCGATGAGAAAAGTTCTACCAAATTGTTCAATATTTTTCTAGGAGAAAAAAAATAACCGCATTTTTAATAAGTTCTTTAATTCTATTTACGAAATTATATTTTTTAAATAGAAATATGCGCATAGAGCGAAAAAGTATATAATTTGAATACTTTCTGTATAAATTAAAACGATTGAATTTTGAGCTAAGATTTTGAATTCCTCATGTCAAGCAAAATTGATTAAAATTAGAGGTTTTCTTTCTCTATAGACACATTTATATTTATAAAACGAGAACGCAAGTTAAATGATTCAATTAAAAACTCTAAACAAAACTGTTCCTTTGTTTGGAAATCTTCTTCATTTTTCTTAACTATTATAATTCATATCATTAATTAAATTATTTGCATTTTCAATGGTATAAGATTCGAAAGGACACCCCTTATATTCGACTAGCAGAAATTCAACAGGAATTTGATGGTTGCGGCCCACAATACTCTTAAGATGCGTTTATGGTTTTACAACACACTTATTCCATCTTCAACTTTATAACCCTTTGGTCATAAGGCTTTCGTTTAATGTTTAGTCTTTAGTCGTGCGAACCGCAAAAGCAACTCCTGATTTCAACCATGTTAAGCTCGACAAAGAGTTTATGGTTCAACATTTTCCTCCAAAGAGTAATCGCTTAAGGGTGTTGGGTCTAAGCTGTGGCCTCAAAATTCGATCTCTTCATTTTAATTAAGGAATATTGTAACTAGATTTTTTTTTTCACTCTGTAGCTCTACTCACTTTTTAAACAGAAATATGCGTACAGAACATTAAAATATACAGTTTTAATTCTCTTTGTGTAAAATGAAGAATTCAAAATTCTATCCTTAAAATTCACTCTATTAATTTTAAAATAAAATTATTAAAATTATACATTTTTTCCCTCTGTGTGCATATTTCAATTTAAAAGTAAATAGTCCTACAAAGCAAAATAATCTCTAATTATAATATTTGTTGAGTAAAATGAGGAAATCGTATTTTAAGGTAAGAAACAAAAGTAAAAAAAAAGAATAAATACTAAAAGGAGAACAAATATTTGAACTTTGGAACGAATTTCGAAATTCATAGTAGATTATAGACTATCTATAATATTAATTAATTAATAATAAATAATGGCAAATCTGACTCTTAATTTTCAGGATTTTTAAGTCTCAAAAAGCCTCTTTCTCATTTATGTTTTCACAAACTGTTAGGGCCTAAAATATTGTGTTAAAAAGTGTGCAGTTAAAAAGTTACTTATTTACAATGAAAAAAATGAAATCGGTAGAAACCTCGTAGTATTCGTTAAATACTCAAAAATAATTACAAATAATTGTCAACTGGATGAAACCCATACTAAATCCATTAAAATTTGTTCTACTCCTTGAAAATTCTTGGAAATTCCCCAAAATATTTTGAACTTAGTATCTCATTATCGACACAGTTAAAAACAAAACTTTTAGTTTTTCTTTTTGTATATGCTGTGCATGAGGGTGAGGAGGGGGACAAAAAGTATCTAATCCGAAATTTAAAACATTTTAGGCCCTGCAAACTGCTGTAAGTCATATCACAACATTGGGTTTTTTTAATTTCATTTTTTGTTGTTGAAATTTTTCATTTTTCTTCTTGTCTTCTCATACCTTTGTATCTCTCCATCCTTTCATTTTTCCTTTCAATTTCTGGTTGAAAACTGATTAATACCGAGGTTTTCTAAAAAAATAAATTACACACTGAAGGGACTCCAGAATTTTTTGCCTTCACAACGATTTTCGATCGGTGAATGGCTATCACTAAAGCACTAGAGACTCGTCTTCGATTCCTTCAGACTTCTTTCCCGACGATGATCCCACAGGGCTGAACGACTCCAGTGTTAAGAAGCCTGGGCCTTTTTGAACTCGTTTTGGTTTCATCTTTTTTCAACAGTTCCTCTATTGAGTAAGGATTCTTCTTCCTCGGAGGCGGTTGATTTTCGATTCCAGTGTTCAAGTCGCTGGAATTTTGTTTGCCTTCAAGAATCCCTCGATTCATGTGGTTCCTAGGAGGATTTTCCAGTGGAGATGGAGGATTTCGAGAGGAATTGTCGAAATTCTCGCTTTGATTTCCAACTACGTGTCTCACGAACGCGCTTCGCTCGCTTCCAACTTTTTGCCCCAGTTCGAGGATGATTGGAGATCTTTGGTAAGGTTTGAAGTGGTCCTGGGACTCGGTTGTTTCGTCCAGGTCACTTTTGTCCAGGGAGTCGTCGCTTCCGGCCATCGAACTCGAACTAGATTTTAACTCCACCTGAGATTGGCTCTCTTGCCGATCTACGAGTCGGTCTGAGTCCAAAGATCTGTGAAAAAAGTTAGTGGATTATAAGATTATAGGTTTCGTGTCTCTTTGAGTAATTTCGTAAAAATAGTAAAATAGTAAAACAAGTGGTATATAAATTTTTATTTTAAAAAACCCATAAGGTACATTCATTAGTGTCAGCTTCCCTTTACCATTTTCTTTCATCATGATTTCCCTTTGCTGTGAATTTGTGTGAATTCTTTTTTAATTCTAGTGAATGTTTTCGAATTCCCATGAAATTTTTTTTAAATTCCTGTTAGTTCAACATTTTTTTTATTTCTTTGTATCCCTCTGTATGTTTTTGTATAGAACTCACTGAGATCCATGATGCAAATGCAAAGTGGTGGCTTGATAAAGAGACGAATAAAAAGTTGGATTCCAGGTTGGAGTTCCAGAGCTTGCAGAAGTTGTCGATACGTGTAAAGGGCCAAGGGCTCCAGGGTAGAAAAATTGATAATCTCCTCGAAGAAGTGGTTCTAAAAAATAAAACAATTTTTAAGTTAAAATATTTTAAAACCATTTCATTAAACGTAATAGTAATATGTAGTCATGGTAATTAAATAATAATAATAGTAATAACTAAAAAAAATTAGATTACAAGAGTGTTTTCTAAAATTTTCTAGAGGTTGTTTGAGATTGACTCTATTATTACAAAATATAGTCTAATGATTTCTAAATATTTCTCTCAATGCACCTAAATCATAGCTTTCTCTCATTTCCTTTTACTTTTATTTTTACTGATTCTTTTTTGCGTTTGTCGGTGCAGAAGACACGGAATGAGATCCGAGAATGCCTTGGGAGGGTAAAATTGACTCGTCGGCGTGCCTCTGTTCGGAACGCAACCTAGTGAAATCTCAAAATTTCAAGACATCCCTGGGCATTTAGCCGCCCCCTGCGTGGACCCAGCAATTTGGGCCCTCGTTTGGCAACTTCGATTCGGTCGTCACTCCAGATTTCTAACCCAAGATTCCTTGGGGATTCCTTAACGAGCGTCTCACGACTAAGAAAATAATAATATCGCAATTCAAAGAATTAAAAATAATATTTCCATCTTCTACCATTATCATTATTATTATATTATTAAAATAATTAATTTTAATAATAGAGATCCACACTCTCCTACTAGAATATTTAGAATATTCTAACTTAAAAATTGAATTTCTTCATTTTACTCGATGAATATTAGCAATAACGATATTTTAAGTCGATATCTCACTGCTACACTTTGTTCCAACGCCCTAAATTTAAAAAAAATATATATATTTGAGCAAGTAGGAATTAATAATTTTACTTTTCTGATATGTAATAATAAATTCTAATGCTGAATTGTAGAAAAGCCCACCTCTAACTCCACCGACGTTGGTGGGAATTTGTGGCTGGTAAGTGGTAGAAGATCCGCCCTCGAATCCAGAATTTTCAGTCTGGAGACCTCCACCCCTCAGTATCCGGTTAACCGAAGACACGGAAGGTAAGCTTTGAGGATCGCAAGCTCCCTGTCGTGCAAGTGCTTCTCTTATCTCCCAGGCGAACATAGTAGGATTTTCCTGTTTCATCCGCAGGATTTTCTTCACAACACTTGGAGTAGCCACTTGCTGTAATACAATTACGATATTTTAAAAATTCAATTTTTTCACAGATAGTAAAGTTTATTAAAAAAATAAATAAAAAAACGACACCCATTCGATTACTGTGAAAGACCACTTGTGGGAGAGGCCGACGCGTCGCCATCTGGCGGGCGCGTTAATAACTAGATAAGGAATAATATGCGCTATTTTGGTCAAATTGCTTTATTTCTTGTAGAAAAGACTTAGCTTGGAAGATAAAATGTTTTCTTTGATGAAGAATACAACTTTTTTTAATAAATAAAGACGGCATTTAGTCATAGAGAAGACTATAAAGTTCGGAAGATTTCCTTGATGAAATATTTTCTGTTTTGTTATTTGTTTCTTTGATGAAAAATAGAATTTCAAATGTTTTGTATAATTTAAGGAACTTCAAACGCTTTTAAGAAATTTTAAAGATTGTTATATAATTTAATGTATTTTGTGTCATTTTATGAGATATAAAATATTATTATGAATTGTAAAATATTAAGTGGAATTTCGAATTATCAACTGATTTTTAAGGATTTCAAAATATTATTATATTTTTAACAATGTGAAGCGATTCGAAAAGATTTTAAGGAATTTTAAAGGTTGCTGAATAATTTAAGTAATTTCGTGTAACTTTCTGTGATTCCAAAATATGTTTAAGAATTTTAATTAATTTTATTTCATTATAACTATTATATAAGATATCAAAAAATATATTTGTAATTTTAAGGGATTCTAGAAGAATTTTGAGATTCGAACCTGAGCCCTTAAATAGATTTATAAAAAATTGTTAAGATTCAATTTTAATTAAATGTTGGTGCGATTTGTACATTTGAACTACATTTATTTAATTTTCATCTAATTTTAGTTAATTTAAGTTAATTTAATTCGAACCGATTGCTATATCGAAATTCGATTTCTTCAATTACCTGAATATTCCAGATTCCAGAATATTCGGTTTTATGCGCCAAATTCAAATCGCTTTTAATAAATATTTATATAATAAAATAAATAATATTAAAAAAATAAAAATAAATAATGTAGGGAAAAATTCAAGCTGAAAATAGAAAAGGGAGGAGTTAACGAAGACGGGGTTGGGAAGGGTATTGCCAACCGTTGAGCTCTTATCGCCAGTTTGCCACCATGTCAAGCGACTCTGGCATCCCTCTGGGTAATTACCCACTAGCCACTAGCAGGTCAACCTGTTCAACAGTTCGGGTTATTTAACGTTTATGAGCCAGATGACGTATCTCCGATTCTCCCAGACCAATTTCCTCACCTATGTGTTCAATAGCCACTCACATGACTCGGCGGTATTCCAAGTGCTGTGACATTAGCAGATATCCACCCTGGTAATAATTGCCCCGGCGACGGAAGTGTTAGATTAGAATCTGAGATGCTCCCTTGGTGCACGCGATGCTTTAACCCTCTCCGAACTATTAGCGGTAACGTTCGTAGCTCTCCAACGTTCCCGGGGTTAAACACTACCCACCAGTGGTGCTTTATTCCCCTCCCTTCATTCTCCAGAACTTCCAGTGTCGAAACTAATCGAAAAATAGGTGAATAGTAAATTTTGTCCGGAGAAAGACCACTTGTGTGAAAGGTCGACGCGTCGCTACCTAGCGGAGGCAGCAGCAACTAGAAGATGAATAATATGCCCTTTTTTTATAGAATAAAAAATTTTTTGTTCGGTAGATTTCCTTGATAAAATCTTTTCCTCCTTTTTGTACTTAGTGTCCTCTTTTATCCCTCAGACCTTCTAGTAAATAAATAAAACGAAAAATAGGTTAAAATTCAATTCTGATGGGAGAAAGACCACGTGTGAGAAAAACCAACGGGTCGTCACCTGGCGGATGCGTCAGGAACTAGAAGATAAAGAATAAGCGCTATTTTAATCAAGTTTCTTACAGAGGAGACTTAGTTCTTGGAAAAAAAATACCACTCTGATTAAAA
>JAUESI010000026.1:5577184-5587455 GCA_032275145.1 Synergus laeviventris | reverse complement strand
TGACATCAAATGAAATCCCTGAAAATCCCTTAAAATTACTTAAAATTTTTTAAATCTCTTTAATTTGTTTATAAAAGTCTTAAAAACCTTTTCATAATTCTTTTCAACTCTTCTAAAAATCCCTGAAATCAATAAAAACTTTTTAACATGCCTTGAGATTTTTTAAATACTTTAAATTCTTTTTAGCCTTGCAATCCATTAAAGATACTTAAAAATTCCTTTTAATTCTATGAAATCTTTTAAAATCCTGGGCAACGCCGGATTTTATAATAAATCTTAAGTCATTCAAAATTAGTCATATTAATAAGTCATCATTAACATAATTTAAAATTTTAAGATTAAAGATTAAGATTATTAAAAGCCAATAAAAAATAAGCCAATAAATAAAAGTTTTGGATTTTGGAAACTTTTTTTTTATATTCTCATTCCAACGAATGTAAAATATTAATCGTGAGACTAGACGTCAGAAACTCCAACCTATTTTGAGATGATGTATATTAACATCAATTTTTTTAGGTAGGATATATAATTAAATTTTATTTTAAAAAGTGCAAAGACGAATCGGGGGAAATGGTCCCTGTAATTATTTTATTTTATATCAACCGTTGATGATTTTCATGCAGATAGAACTTGCATCCCTGTCACGTTTTTGCTGTAATAATAATTTAGTCCTGTCCGTTGGAGTCGCGCGTGGCCACGACAATCCGTAATTTCGCATCTCAGCCCTAAGGGCAGCGGGGCGTCCGAAATTATTTTTTTCACTCACTTTCTTCTCCGGTAATGACACTGTAACCGCATTTTGTGCTCACCAAAGAAATCATGAAACGCACGCGCGAAGATGGCAGTTTGATAAATTAATCCGATTCTGATTTTCCCTTTCTTCTATATTATATACACGCGCGGGACCAGTAAAAAATACGAAATAAATAAATAAATACCGAATATACAAATTGGCAACTACTAAAATTTCCGAATTGAAGAATTAAGGATTGATAAAAAAAATACAACTAATAATTTATTAAATTAATTATTACAAAGGATTCATGATTAATTCACCTTATACTTATTTTTGGAACGCCTTCAAATTCTCGGAGTGAATTTGTCGCCAATAAATCAGAAGATCTCTATAAATTTATCAACCTACTTCTTCCTGTGATGAAATTCATAAAGATGTTCGTCCCATCATTATATTTGACTGACTCAGATAATTGAGTTAATGATATAATTAGTCGAGGTTTGGATGGTAATTAGAGATCGCATCCATCCAGATTCGTACGTGAAGGCACGTGGCCGCGATTTATAGGGGGCCGTCCGCTTTTATGTTTTTAAACCTTCCTGATATAGCTGCTCACTCATGGATCCTTTTAGAGGTACGATATAAAGTTAGTATCTAAGATTGCACCAAATTCAATAAACTTTAGCTGTGAACTTTTGGAACAACTTTAGTGCTTATTAAAAAGAGCACTTTCCTTCGCCTCTCTAATAAGCTTCAATCCGTGAAAAATCAGTGGAATTTTACTGATTTTCAATAACTCTTTTCTCATGATTCTCAGTGGGTTTTCACTCAATGAAATCTTGAAAAGAGAGTCACTGAAAATCAGTGAAATTTCACTGATTCAATTTTTAAACCGGGCAGAAATTTTGATGGGGTCCTGGCTCGTGGGTCCATAAGGCATGTCAACCTCTCAATGTCTGGATTCATTATTTGCAATATTTGATTATTTATTTAGTTAATTTTATGAAAATAAAAATCCTATTATAAGATTTTGTTAAGTATTTCAAGGGGAGTTTCAAGATTTTAAAGGATTTATATTTTCAAGCGGTTTTTAATTATATTAAAGAATTTTAAAGGCTCAAGTAATTTAAGGATTATTAAGAATTTTCATAAGATTTTGAAAATTTCAAGACATTTTGCAGAATTTGAAAAGATTTCAAGTGATTTTAGAGAATTTGAAGGATTCCATGTTTTAAAATCTTATAATCACTATAAATCTCTTGAAATTGCTTAAAATTATTTTAAATTCTTTAAATTCTTAAATTCTCCAGGACAACCTTTAAATCCCTCTTTTACAGATTTTTCCTTTTCAGTCATAGATTTTTTTCGGTGGAAATTGATCCCCATAAAATAAAAGCCAAGCATATAAAAAAACTGTCCCTTCTCTGATGCTTTGAATCGATAAAAATTGGGGCACGAAAATTACTCAGAAAAGCAATCAGCTGAGAAAATAAAAAAATAAGAGGGTAGGGGCGATGGACACACCTACTTGTTTAGTCTGGGTGATAATAGTTAGCTTAGAATTAGCGAACTAATGGGAGCCACAGATAGGTATCGACTTCGACATTTTTAAGCAAACCACACCTGCCTTATACCTGCAACCACAAGTCTCTAATCTTATGTTAACAGATTTTTTTTCTCGTAACGATACCTGCTGGCCAACCAAAGGGCACGCGACAAAATTCGGTCTCAGATCCTTTATCAAAATAGTAAATACAAACATATAGATGTATTTTTGACATTTTTACAAGTGTGAAAAGGGATAAACTTCCGAAAAGGGTCCACCCCTGATTTCCTTGAAATTGCGCATACTTATGTATTTTGATACGCTTATTACCATTTTTTTTTACGATTTTCCCTTACCATGATTTCTCTCTACCATTTCCCTTTATAATGATTTCCCCTTAAAATGGTAAGGGATATGGTAGAGGGAAATGGTAAGGGAAAATGATAAACTAATAAACTAAACATATATTAGCTGAGAGAAATGCAAAAACCATGATTTTTCAGATTTTTTCATGGAAATCGGAGGTGGACCCTTTTTGGAAATACTCTTGTTAAAAGAATCGAAATGAGAAAAAACAAATCTAATAATTTCTAAAAAATGTGAGAAGTAAATATCGTTTCCCGATTTGTCACCTCCCTATAAAATATGTCGAGGACACTATAAGGCCACTCATCACATTTTCTAATGATCCAATCAACCTTCCTCAATTGGCGTCACTACATGTCACTCACGTCTGGACCCTGACCAAATAATATTTATTACGGTTCTCACATGAAGAAAAACAAATTTCTTAACAACATCTGAATACCTCAATTTAATGTATCATAATAAAAGAAACTATCTGTGAGTTCAATCGCGGGTACGTGTTTTATTTAACGGTATTTATATTTTTGTGTGCTCATCTCTCTTTGGAGCACTTTACTTATTCCTCGTAAAGGCGAAGCATTAACGATTTTTTTAAATATTAAAAAATAGAATTAATCCTTTTTTTTCCAAGTAAAGAATTTTGTTCTATATTCTTGAATTTGTAAAAGCAAAAATAACACATTTCTTAAAATCATAATAAATTATAAAAGTCGATCACTCACCTGTGTGAGGCATCTCGTCCGAAACTTGGAGCCTATCTGGAAAAAATATAATTTACATTATAGAAACAATAGATAAAAATGTGGAGTTTTAAAAGATTTCTTGGAAGTTTAAGGAATTTTAAAGAGTTTCTAGTGATTTAAAGGAATTTTCAGGGATTTTAAGGAATTCTATTGTTTATTACGAACTTAAGGGATTTCAAAATGTTTTAGGGAATTTAAAAAGATTTTGAGGAACTTTAAACCATCTCAAAAGATTTTAAAGGATTTAAAGCGATGTATTGTGATAAACTGTTGAGAAAATTCGATAAGATTTCATTTTTTTGTAAATTACCATTAATAAAGTACTCTCCAAACTTGAATCAGTGAAATATCGACTGAAAATCAGTGACTTATTTTCACTGATTCTTGAAAAGAGTCACTGAAAATCAGTGAACTTCCACTGATTCAATTTTAGAGAGTAGGTCATTGAAGAAAGTGAAAAAGACCGAAACATAAAAATTCGAAAACTGAATAATTGTGACTTGTATAAGAGTTTTTAATGAGAAAAAAATGTTGAATTTCGAAAGGACGAGTTTCGTCAGAAGTGACGATTTCGCTGAGTGACAAGTTTTGTAACATTTGCGTCAGTCGTTCCACTGGTGACTTATGATTTCCTATTTTTTTATTTTTTTCTGGTTTCTTATCCGTATATTATGGTTTCTTATATATGTATATTATAGTTTCGTGTAGCTATTGCACGGTCAGGTAAATTATTTAGTAAATTTAGTCGAAGGACTTCAAATCAGCGTTTAATTCATTTAAATATATTCAAAGGGCGCGTTTGTAACGCCTGCCGTGACCCTCAAATATATGCAGCCAAACTGATAAGCGAAAAGGTAGCCAAGTATTACGACATACAACCCTGACTCTTGTTTTGTAAAGAAAATAATGACAACAATGCCGATAAAAATCGCACCCAGGAATTTCGGAATCGAGTCCAATTTTTATTTATTCAATATTTAGAATTATATTTCAAAGAGCTAATACAAGATTACAAGGGATTTCAAAGAAATTTAAAATATCTCTAGGGATTTGAAAAAATTTGAAAAGATTTCAAGAGATTTCCAAGTATATTTTAAAAGATTTTGAGGGATTTCAGTTTATCGTAAAATTTTAATGGAGTCCTAGAAATCTGATGAGATTTTTAAAATCCAAATATTATTATTATTATTTTGTAATTCCTTAAAATTTCAGAACATACTTTAGGTTTTTTTATGTGCGCACGAAATAAATATAAATCTCTTAGAATCATTTAAAACGCAATGAAATTATTTGAAATCTTTTTAAATTCTCAGAAAATACCATTAAACCCCTTGATATTTTTGGTAATCCTCTAAATTCGATTAAAAATTGATTAAAACTTCAAAAGTTATTACAGAATTCACTAACAATAAAACTCTCCGCTATCAGTTTTATTAAACAAATCCACATTTCGGAAGATAATTCTCTGAAATCCCATATTAATCATATGCATCTTAGATTTTTACGAGCAATCGAATTCTTTGATTCGCTGAGATCGCGTAAAATTTTTCGCACTAATAGTAAATTATAAAGAAGCGGCGGTCAGAGAATTCAAAACAGAAATGCAAAAAAAAGAGCATAAATAAGAACTAATAATCGATAAAATTACAAAGCGAAGAAAAACGTAGGTCGATTCTCTTTTATTGCTGTGATTAGCATGAGCTTTACGACTAGATTTTGGTATGCAACATAGATCGGCTACCGGGCTCTGATTCGTAAAAGTGAAAGGCCGTATTTAAATTCTTTCCTCTTGAAAAGAGCCGCGAGGTGGATCTATTTTTATTCATTTTTATATGAAATATGATTAAAAAGGAAGAAATAAAAGGAGATAATAAAATAGACATTTTTTCAGAGTTTTTAAAAATAAAATGGAAATAGGCTATCAATTTTCAGTAAATTAGTCTCGAATTTAAAATTACAATTTTTTGGACTATCCTGGTTGGAAAATTTTATATATAGTAATTAAACGTTCTTTTGTTTAAAGAATTTCATGTGGAATATTGTAGAAGCTTTTAAAGAATTCTAATGGATTTTAAATGTATCGAGGAATTTTAAAGTTTATATGAGAATTTAAAGAATTTAAAAAAAACTTTAGAGATTTTTAATGATTTCGAGGAATTTTAAGGGTTTCCATGGTCTATCAATTTGAATCTTTTTCAATTTTCTTCAGGGATTGAAATGGAAAGTAAAAATGTGTCCTTCCAATCCATACCAATCTACTTCTATCTCTCTTTTTTAATCTACAATAACCTCTTTCCTTTTGAATCTCTGCTTTTGAATCTAACCTTTCTACAACCTACTAGGAGGCCTATCCTCTATCTAATCATCTCTATCCTTTTGTATCCTTTTTAAAATCTACTAGAAGGCTCATCCTTTTCAATCCATTCCTTTCTATCCATGCCTATCCTTTTACTAATTATTTGAATCCTTACCTATGTCTTTTACCATTCTATCCATTACAATATTGAAATCGTATAAAGTTTCCTCAAAGTCTCACACATGAAGACCTTTAAAATAATTTAATAATATAATATAATTACAAAACAAAGTTTGTTTAATTTTTTGTTACCCCTTCCTCGCTGATACTCTATAGTGCCTTAGCACTCTATAAAAATTATAACAACTTTTCACATCCGAGAGAGGGCTACAACTTGAAATGTAAATTGCCTCTTCTGAAATACAGCATTCAACCATCAATTAAATAAATTAAACAAACGCAATCACGTGACCGACAATACACAATATCGCCGTTAAAGTTGAAGGGTGGAATATGAATGAATTTCAGCGAAATATGCTGTGTATGCGAAATGATGTTTTGACTCGAAAGTTCATAATGCGTAATAATTAAATCAGATTAGGTGACTCGAGCGGTGAGCGTGTAAGCAGCCTAATGTAAGGGCAAGCATAACCATCATGTTAGAGTTACCTACATCCCCTGTACATTTTTTTTATACTTGTATATGTACTCTCTACTTATTTATATACATAAGACACGTAAAAGAAATGTATCCGTAAAGCCTCTTGAGGCCTTTAGAGAACCGTCGCTCAAGTATTAAATATACATAAGCAACAGTGGCAAGGGTAACAAAAGGGCAAGCACGCGAGAGAGAGAGAAGATTGGGATAGGGTGGGGGTAGGGGGTGGTTTGGTAATCGTGCATTAATTTGCATCACAAAGTACACGCCACGCTCCTGCCACGCTACGCACTACTTCCTCGTACTTTTCCGCTTCGAGTTTTCTAACAACTTTCTCACTATTTGTCGACTATTTGTCGCCCTTTTCAGACACTGTTTATTTCGTTATGTTTGGGGTCATTCATTTATTACGTAACACTGTTTTTAGACCATTCTTAAACCCTTTCTCCCCCCTTGAAAGACTACTGTAATAATCACCTTGTCATCTTTTTTTAACAACAATTGGTGGTGTCGACACGACAAAGTTTAAAACCCCTTAAAAATTCATGAAATCTCTTGGAATTTCACAAATTCCTTAAAATCGTAAACCCCCCCCCTCGCACTTCGCCCTTTCCATGAATGATACTTTTTTTTTGCTGATCTGATATCTTCGCTCCGATAGTTTTATATGGTTTTTATGACGCGAAAGAATTTATAATATTAGCTTTAAAATTATTTATTTCAAATGATTTA
The DNA here is from genome assembly GCA_032275145.1 of Synergus laeviventris. Taxonomy (NCBI): domain Eukaryota; kingdom Metazoa; phylum Arthropoda; class Insecta; order Hymenoptera; family Cynipidae; genus Synergus; species Synergus laeviventris. The sequence goes on along the minus strand of JAUESI010000026.1, from coordinate 5,580,378 downwards.
TCATTCGATTTTTAAATGTATATTGCAAAGTTTTTAGTATTTTTAATGGGATTCAGGATTTTTCAAGTATCGATATATTTTTAAGAATTTATAATCGTTTATAATCGGAATTCAAGGTATTTATAAAGATTGCAAGGGATTAAAAAATTTTGTAGTATCTCCAATAAATTCATTGAATTTAAACAATTGTAGGGAATTTCAAAGGATTTCACCTGATCAAGGGATTTTATAGAAGATATGAGAATTTTAGAGATTTTAAGGAGTTTAAAAAGTTCTAAGGGAATTCAAAAGATTAAAGAAATTTTAATGCATTTTTAAAAATGACAAGAAGTTTTCAAGAATTCAAAGGATTTGTAAAATTTCCAAGGGTTCTATAAATTTTAAAAGGATTTCACAAGATTTAGAGAATTTCACAAATTTCACTAATTAAAAATTTTTGCAATTTTCGCCGGATATTCAACGGATTCTAAGAGGTTTCGGATTATTTTGAGAGATTAAAAAGATATTTCATGAATTTTTTGGAATCTTATCTTATCTTATGAAATGAAATGAAATATTGCCAATCGATAAAAATCCCCTTAAAAATATTTTATGTCATCGCCGGAGCTCTTTCAATAAATAATTGTATCTTTTAATAAAAAAAAGATTCTCGATCTCTGTGATCATGTTTCCTTTAAATTTCCACAATTTGGAGCTTTTTTATGGACGTAAATACAGAATCTCCCGAAACGTGACACCTCCCACCTAAAGTTCGATCATGATCTTTTAAAAACTACCATATATATATTTTTTAATTCTGCCTTCAATCTGTGTGATGCATGCGACTAAAACGAACATCTTTACAGGACAGACATCCCAATGTCATCAACTACGCTTTTTTCACAAAAAATAAGCATTTTATTTAATCTTTTAAACCGGCATTGAATGTCTTTTCTTATCACTCCCTTTCCTTTATCTTGCATAGGTTTTTAAATAAATATTTGAGCATCTCGACGGATATTTTTCGAATTTATCTGAACTAAAAGAAGATCTCTTCTTTTCTAATTCTTCTTTCTTGATTCCAGACTCGGTTTCTCACGTCGCGTGGAAATTGCTAAATTGCAGAGTTTTATCCCGCGTTTCGCAATGCCATTCCGCGGCTCGTATCAGAGCTTACTTTTTCCCATCCGGTGGAGAATACAGGCGCTTTTTGGTCAGCCTAGCCCGATGAAACGCAACGGTAACGAGGATTGAGCGATTATTATAAATCAAACGGCTTCGTCTCGAACCTCGAACGATCGCCACATTGCTCGAGTTCCATTGGTTTTGCCAATGTTACTCTTGTCGACACGTGTTGTCTCATATCGCTACCTTAGTGGGCCTCGCATGGAATTCGTATGTCGAAATGTTACGGAATTGGGTCGACATTACTTCTGGTACACTTATTTATCTCAATTTATTATTTTGAAAAAATCTTTCGGCCGAATTTATCTCACATCATGCAGGCTGAACACGTTCAAGTCACAGAAACATCTGCAGATGAAATACTTTTTTTTTTCAAAGCATGTTAGACGACACGTATTTCACCGACAGAGCTGACTAACTATTTCAAATGAATTCATTTCAAATAGATATTTGAAATGCAAAATGCGATTTTGTATTTTAAATAGGAAGAAGAAATTATTACCACTTAAAATACGATGAAAATTTTTCGATAGAAGAGGATAGCTAGATTTTCTAATATACTCTTTTCCAATCTTTTTCTACCCTTCATTATATGTCCAGCTATAATGTCTTCTCAAAAAATTTCAATCCGTATGGAGGATAGGAAATGATTGGCATTTTACATTTTAAATACATTTTGAGAACCATTTTACTTAGCTCTGGTAAAGATGAAGTATCTTAGATGGCTGTCACATATAGTTTACTATCCAAGAGAGATCGTATAAGAATTTTGAAGATTTTCTTACTAGAAAAGAGGCATTACTCTCCTTTCCGGTGATTTCGATGCACGGAGATTTCGTGTCGGCTTTTCGTGCATGCTTCGTACAGGTATATATGTTTATAAGCGAGGGTGGTTCTGGTTTGAGAACCGCGATGGGTGGAACGTAAGGTCACGCTTTTACGTGTAAAACCCGTAAGCGAAATCTAGTTTTTGTTTATTCATTAGGCTACCGCGCTTTAAGTGGCACGTACATAGACCCCAAGGCAAAAGGGGTAGCCGTATCTCCGATACGCCGCGCCGCCAGCTATAAAAATCTGAATATATTAGACCTATACCTACATGCGCGCGACGCGAAGCGACGTCTCGCGCGGATCGTGAGCATATGTTACTCTGATAATCTGCTGCTTTCAAAAATTAAGTGAAGTTTGGGGCTTAATGAGGCGCTGAACAGAGATTCGAGACAATTATTTAGATCAGATCCATATTACAATTTCTGCGTGGGTATAATAGAACACATCATATGTGCGCTAAGCGCCCGCCTTTTTCAGTATATTGTTATACTTATGATAATTTTTAAAAATCTTACATTCACAATAATTTTATTTTAGTCCCAAAAACAAACGTGTCATAAAAACTGCTTCTATAAGATTTAAAAGAAATTCAAAAAGATTTTCAGATATTTAAAATAATTTCATAGAAATCAATATAGATTGCAAGAGATTTAACAGATTTTAGAGAATTCAAAAACATTTAACAGAATAAATATGAGAAAGATGGATTCTGAGGGATTTTAATGTTTTGTTGTAGGACTTCAACAGCTTTAAAAGATTTTTCAGAAGATTTTTAAATAATTCAAAAATATTTTAAGATTATAGATTTTAAGAGTTTTTAAGTGATCTCAAAGGATTTCAAAATATTTCACAGGATTTAAAGGAATTTCTAGATATTTCAGAAGATTTAACAGATTTTTAAAATTTTTTTTCAAAGGTTTTCAGAAACTTCAAAAAATTTTTTACTTATTTCATGAAAGCTCTAAAAATCTGTTTAGAATCCACGAATTCTATGATATTCTTTTAAAATTTGAAATTCTATGATATCATATCAAATATCTAGAACTACTTCAAAATATTTCTAAATTACTTGAAAATCTTGAAACTACTTTAAATTCACAACATAATTGCAACTTCTTTTTTATGATAGGATATCATAAAAAAGGACTCTATATATCTTGAATTAATATATTTCAAGGGATTGCTATAGTTTTTCATGG
>JAUESI010000026.1:5555368-5573669 GCA_032275145.1 Synergus laeviventris | reverse complement strand
AATTTAAGGGATTTTAAATGATTTTAAAAGATTTTAAATAATCTCTAAAAAAAATTTCGAAAGAGTTCTGGAGAGTTTCAAGATTTTATAGAGTAATTTAAAAATTTGAATAAGTTTTTCAAGGGAGTTTAAATTATATATTTTTAAAAAATATTTAAAGAGATTTTAAATAATATTTAAAACATTTTAAAGGATTTTTAAAAGGTTTCACGTGGTTTTAAAGAATTTTAGGGGAATTCAAGAAATTTCTAATGATTTCAAGAGATTTAAAGTGATTTTTAAAGATCATTTAAATCATTCGCGACAGTTTAAAGATTTTTGAGTAAGTTAAAATTTTTTTGAAGTATTTCAAGAGATTTTAAATGATATTAAAGAATTTTGAAGGATTTTAAAAATATTGCAAGTGATTTCCAAGGCTCATAAAAGAATTTCAAAAACGTTCAGGGTAGTTTCAAGATTTTAGAGTCATTAAAAATTTTTGTTATAAGTATTTCAATCGATTTTAAATTAAAGAATTTCAGAGGAGTTCGAGAAACATAATTCTATAGGGAATTTAAAACAGTTTAAAAAATGTTTACAAGATTTCAAAGATATCAAGATTTTTTAAAGGATTTCAAGAGAATTTAAAGTATTTAAATATGTAATCATTTACGAAAATATAAAAGATGGTTGTATTTATAAACTAGGAAATTAACTAATATGTATATTATTGACAAAAACGAACATATTTCTAGGAACTTTAGACATGTTTTCATGAAATTTATTATTAAACTACATTTTATGATTATATTTCTTGGGAATCTTGAAACTTTAAAAATTCTTTGAAATACCTTAAAATTACCTAAAAAATCTCTCGAAATCACTTCAAAAATTTCCCCTAAGTCTTTCGAAATTCTTTAAAATCTGCTCAAAACATTTTGAAATCTTTTGAAATCGTCTTCAGCTCCTTAAAATCAGTTTTCAGCTCTGATCTCCATTTTGAAGTGAATAGAAATCTAACCAATGCTTTCGTTATGCTATCGTTATAAGAAATCTCTGCCAATCTGTTACATCAATTGATGAAGACATCGACATGAGCAATGACTTAATTTTCCTACTTGCGTGCGTTGTTCGACTCGACCCAACATCTCAATTATTTCCTAATTTTGGAAAGGGGAAACTGCAACTTTCGGAGAAAGTCGCAAATGACGAATGCAAGAACTTTTTCTACCCAATAAGATGTCACATTTCCTTGCTTATGTGTTAACAAGAATTCCTCTACTTCACTCAAATTAACATGTCATGGAGGGTACAAGAGAAAAACGTAAGGTAAGCATTAATGTTTGACAAAATACGAGGTGACGGAAGCTTTTCTATTTAAATAAAACTTGTCACAGGTGGGAATATAGTCATAGGCGGTTACGAAGGGATGGACGACCCTCTACACGCCTTCTTCCGCAATTCGTTCCGTTGCACCTTTTGCTGTCCCCTCGTTTCATCAGCATGTCGAATTTCACATGCGTCCCGAAGTCATTATAAGTCTTCGGAAACAGAATTACATGCTCGAAGAAGGAAAGAAAGGAGGAAGAATGAAGAAGAGGAGTTTCGAAGGTAATTATTGTCATCATCCGCAAGTTATATAATCGTATGCATGTTACATTCTTCAAGCTCCAAGGTGTTAACCAAACATAATTGTCCCGAATTTGCAAGTTTCAAACGTCTAAACATCTGAATCTAGAAACCACTTTATAAAATACAACCAAAAATGATAGCCTAGTTCAATTTCGTGACAGATCAGCTTACGTAAGACACACCTAAATCGAACCTCTAATCTTGACCACGCAAACTGATCCTTTCTCATTCCCGGAATCGTAAAAAAACACCCGTAGTTCAAAGTTCTGGGAAGTCGCGAGCCTGAGGATTGGACAACTATTTGGAGTTGGGACGAATCTTGATTTGGGTAGATGTGAATTAGAGTTCTTTTTGGTACGGTCACGCAGGTACAAGCGCCTGAAAAGAAGCGATTAGGGAGTACTCACCTGTAACCAGAGGCAAAATCCCATCTTGAAGGGTATCGAAGAGAAATATACAATGTAGCAGTTCCGAGATCCGGAGCGTGCCATTTCACCTGCGCATCTCTGGAACACGCGAAAAATAAAACATTTTTCGAATTAGCTAAAACTTATTCCGACGTTCTGTAATTATCGGTAAGTGACTAAGTGGAACACGTTTGGTAGTACTGAAAACGATTTCTGATGCCTTAAAGTAAAGGTGTTCATATTAATGTTGTTGTTCCTCCTAATCAATTCAGAAAATCCTTCAGGAATAACTTTCAAGTAAAGTATCATCTTTAACAATGTTCAACTAAACCAAGAAACTTTCATTTGCTAAGGTCTTTAGAAGTATATAATTATCCCAGCAGAACAGACAACAATAAATTGTACTTGTCGTAATTCTTACATAGGATAAAAATGTTGGAAAGCAGCTCTTGCTGGAGTAATTATCTCCCAGAGCAAGATTTAGATTGTGGAGTAGAAACCTATCAGATGGAAAATCACCCTGACACAACAATCTTGTTTGACAGTTTTTCTTCTTTCTGTACCCAAGTTAACATATTTGAGCGATGACGAACACAGCATGACAGTTGGTACACCGCAAAATGCCAGTGCGGATAGCTGAAGAGGTGATGATCCGTAAACGAGCGCAACCTGTCTTTCCAACAAGCTACGAGTTGTGACCACACAATTACTCCACAGGGGGCTGTTAGGAAGCCGGGGTCCCGTGTTTATTTGTCATCGGACACCCAATGCATTAAAAGGCGCCATCGAGGGAGACCCGCTCCCCATTTCAGTCGGCCGATGGTCTATTATTTGACCCTGATGTTCTATAATTGTTATAAGGGCATTTACATCTGACTCTTCAGCACAAACTAAGGAAGCATTCGCAAAACAATTGCGTTGTGGCATTGAAGACGAAGAGAAAGCAATATGAAATATGGTTTATGAAGGTGTCGGTTTCTTTCTTAGGCTGTTGGTACTCTTGTCTAAGGATATGGAAACAAATGAGCAATTTCCTTTAAAGAGTTTCCTCTTTTGAACACAACATGTTGCCATTAAGAACACAACATAATTTCTCCATAAAAATCGAGCAACCCACTTTCTCACCAATACGTCACCAAATTTCAGCAACCGGATAACAAAACCTTGACCTTTAAAAGAACTACCTTTACCTACTTTCTTTTACCCAACTCTTATAACTCTTCACTTGATAAGCACACGTGTGCAAGTGTCAAGGTGAAAAGGACAAGAATGCCCAGGTCGAGGGTTAAAAATCGATCTTTTTGCAATAGGTGGAACGGCACTGCATCGAGCAGCGTCGTTTCGCGTAGGATCGATAGGTCCATTCTTGGCAATTGATGATAAAATCGCGTCACCTGAGTGGTCGATGACACCCGGGTAGATAAAAGGCTATTTCCTGGTTGGTCGATAGGTTTGCGTGCAATATTAGGGAAGGAACCCGATTGGTAGGACTGTGGAACGCCCAGGAAGGATGCGCGCTCGTCTCCAGCACCCCCACCCCTATTGCCACATTTGCACCCCTAGGATGGAACGTACGTAATAAACTGGGGGCGGGCTTTCTCCTGCAGTGTAGATTATGTAGGTTTATATCTTGTGGTCTCCTACAGAATTCAGGGAAGAGTTCATGCATATTGAATGTTTACATTTTTATTGGGTTGCTGATGAAGACTCGGAAGTGGATCATATTATGTAGTTCAATATTCAACCTTTCCTTGTATATTTTTAGTCGTTTTTTTGGCTACTCTTTAAGTTCAGGCTCCAAAAATCTGTTGTTAAACCTGATCTGATATGCTGGTCTAGTTTAGGTTTGTAATTTATAGGTTCTACCTTTTTACTTCCAACAGGGCATATTTTACATTAAAGAATAGATAAAGAATAATCATTCTTTGTAGATGTGTCCGTTTACTTTAAGGAGCAATTGCTTCTCGAATATTGCCCTCATGGATCTTCTTTTTAGGCAAAAAATCATACCTGCCGAACTAAATAACCTTTCGATAGGAGCAGAAGGTGAAAGAATCATGGTAGCGATTTGGGCAAGCTAATTGGATATTTTTTTATATACTATCTAACTTGTCCATGACAGAACAAAAAAAATGGCAAATGCGAAATGGGTTTCTTGTTCCTATTTAAAAATCAAAATAGAAAATGGTGTTTTGCATTTGAAATGAATTCATTTGAAATAGTTACCCAGCTCTGAACATCATATACTATATGCGTTAATACTATATATAACATATGCTTTTATGAAAAGGTATGTCAATGCCAATTTTTCCGCCAAATTGGTTTCGGCGAAATTCTAGTTAAGTGGAACGTGTCCGGTTAAGCATAAAAGACATGCGAGCAATATCTCATTAGATTTTTGCGGGTCGGTAATGGCCACTCGAGTCTGAGAAGGTGGCAAGCGATCGCCGATGAGCTGAGAGCGAGCGTGGCGAGCGTTAAGCGCACTTACTTCTACAGTAATTACCTCGACTTGCGCTCGGTTTTATAGTCGAACCTGTAACCGAGACGAGACGACTCACTCCGTACTTACTCGATTATTGCATTACCCATGCATAGGCACCTCAATGCACCTTCAACAACTCACAAATTCGCCCTTATGGCACTGAAAACGAGATTTGTGCCCTATCCCTATACATGCTTTAGGCTCTATCGTATACTAATATTAGGCTCATTGTTTTTTTCAATACTGACATTAATGGCCGACTTATGTATTCCTTCTGGATGGGTTCTCGTTGTTTCAGTCGATCACTATATGCAGCCGGCGTGGAATGGAGACTATTATAGATAAGGAGAATTATAAATATATGGTCCAGGGTTGCCCACACTTGTGAAATCAAGTGTACACAAGGATGGCTTAAAAATGCATGGCAACAATTTTTTAATGCTAGAGAGTCTCGGTTTCCACAATTTGACTATAAATACGAAAAAAGAAATATCTTATTTTTTGGAGAAAAATCACTTTTTGGAGTTTTTAGAATAATTTTTCAGAGTTTAGGAAAATTTTACGGGAAAGTTTTAGAGGCTTATTGAGAACTATCCATAAAAAAGAATTTCATGCATCACATAATATATGAGTTTGACATCCCTGACACACCCCCATGTTGCCTTGAAAACTACCCTTAAAATAAAAAATGTCCATTTTAGACAAAATATTGACCTTCTAATCGTTTTACTCGCGTTTTTCTTTTATTAAAAATTATTTCCATTATAGTCTAGTGGTCTAATAGGATATTCATCAACATTGATTAATTAATTTTTTATTGTTTGGACAAATTCAATTTTTTTAAATAATTTTTTTCCAAGTTTCTTTTTTTTCATTAAAAATTATTATTCTTGATCTAGTGAACTATAAATATTAGTTAATTAGTTTTTAATTATTTAAACAAGCAGAAATCTCTCCACATTTTTTAAAGGAATGGAATTGGTTTAAATATATTAATTACAAATTAATTATAATAACTAATATTTATAAATATTTTACTAGACCAACAATAATAATTTTTTATTAATAATAATTGTCCTTCAAAATAGAAATTTGAAACCATTTTCTACAAGCTATAGTATCATCAGGGGCCAAAGACAAAGAGCGCTAGAGTTCCCCTCAATTGTTGATAAAATTATTGGTTAAAAATAAAATTTGCTCAAAATTAATCTAAATCTAAAATGTAATTTAGGTAAATATATGTTTAAAATAAAAGAAAACAAAGAACAAAATTTATTTCTTAAGGATTTTAGGAATAAAATAGAGACAATTAGGTTTAAAAAAATCTATATGGAGTGACACCTTTAATAATTAGAGAAACTTTTATTTGTTTAAATATCCTATCTTTCCACGTAATCGGGTCAGCGAGTTTTTAAAAAGAGATCAGAACCTGCTCTGGGAAAAGTGAAACAATTTTTCTCCTTCGCTATCCAAACATTCAGCCTGCCAGTTGCCATTTGAAATTTCGATAATCCTTACGATTACCTTGAACAAACAACAGGGGCAGCTTGTTAACGACTTCTAATTACGCGGCGTGCTTATTGTTCCTTAGCGTGTCTAGTTGACATATGTCTTCAGCGATTAGAGTAATTAACCGATAGTATTTCGTCCCATGATGAAAAGCCATAGGAATTTTTTGAAAAAATATAAAAATTTATTGGCCGGTGTTCACTTCAAATGTACCGTATTTAAATCTTGTATAATTTTTTTAAATCCCTTGAAATACCATACCTAACTGTGAAGTCCCTTCAAAACCCTTAAAACGCCTTAATTTTTTTTTAATTAATGAAAAAGCGTCAAAGCTCTTGAAATCCTTTAGATTCATTCTAAATATTTAGCAATCGTTTTCAATATATTTTTAAAACTTTTGGAATTTATTAAAATCAATGAAAATATGTTGAAATTTTTAAATGTCTCGAAAATCTCACATATAACCTGATTGGCTTTTGAATGACCAAGTGGTAAAAAGTAAAACACAAGGTGTAATAGCGTGATGCGTTTTGATTTGCTAGTTATTTTATAAAGTTACTAATTAGTACAAAAACCAAATTTGAATAAGAGCATAACGTATCGGCACTTGATAAATTTAACAAGCTTTTAATCGAAATAATTATGATGGAAGATGAAATAACAATGGCGAAACAGCTTTTGGTTAATGCACAACATATTTTAGATGCACGTCCTACCTCAAGGTCGTTATAAGGAGTTAAAGGGAAGCCGACGATTGCGGCGAGTGACTAAAATGCAATTACCAGCAATTAAGATGGTCTTTAGTCGTTGTGTTATATAGTGATAGTGTTATAGCGTTTTAGTGTTGGTGGCGATGAGAGGTGGAAGCCAGAGGGTGCTTGATTTGTTCCTTCTTTACTGTTCTTTGCCGCGTCCAAGAGGCGCTGACGACCCGAAAAGAAGAACCAGCTGCTTATTTAATTTAATATTTCGTCCTCTTGATTCGCGAATCTGTTCCGAATTTCCCTTTCAGTCGGTTCCCAGGGTGTTTGCTATATGCGGGAATTGTCCGGGAATAATTGTCCTTGATTTTATTTTTGACGCGGGAAGTGGATGTCTGGTTTGAAAACCCTTTTCTGAATAATCAATCCTGAAAAATGTCATCTGGAAAATCCTTAAACACTTCTGAATTTTTTTGAAATCCCTTCAACTTCTTTTGTAACAAAAAAGGGAGATCCAAAAGATTTTTTTACGTCTTATTACACAAGGGGGAGGAGGGGGTAACAAAATAGGGGGAGAACATTTTTACGTAATTTATTGCTGGCCTCTTATTGCCAAATCAATTCTTGACGCATATACTTATAATTTCTAATTAGAGTAGCCCTCTGTTTAATGATAAATGCAAATCCTTCCGGAAGTGAGTGGGCACTGCAATGAAAAAAGTAACTGTGTTGATCTTTGCGCTAAGAGACATCGGAGGGTGCAATTTTTGTGCAATAAATGTCTCTTCGAATTGGCCTATAGGCAGCTTGTCCCTCCAGCGTATTCCAATTAAAGTTGCTGCTTATCATACATTCAATTAGCATAACTCATACGCGTAGCGGCCATAACGAAGCGAACGGTGCAAAAAGCTTCTTAGTCAAAGTAAAGAGTGGAAACATAAAACTGAGAAGAGACACACAGCCTCGGACGGAATAAATAATCTTGGCGCGAAGGACCGCGGGACAAACAAACAGGATCCCACCTTCGCGAAACTACAAAAATTTCTGCAATTTTTACGCCAGTGAAATATCATTTTCCTTGCAAAGTATAATTAATCGGAATTAACACGAATTTTCTGATTTAATATTAAGTCATGAAATATTATATGTATACTCATAAATTTTAAAACCTGAAATTCATACCCCGGATTTTCATGGATTTAAAGAAATTTTAAATGATTTTAGGAATTTAAAAAGGTTTAAAAAATAATCAGAAGTATTCAAAAGAGTTGAAGGATTTTCAGCAGATTTTAAGTTTCCATTAATTCCAAGGGAGTAGGAAATATTAAAAATTATTTCAAATTTAGAATGGCTTTAAAAGATTCCACTACTTTACAGTAATTTTAAGACATTTTAGGAGCTTTTAAGAGATTTGAAATATTTAATCCATGAATAACATGAAATCTTTCAAAATAAAAAAAAAATCTATCTATTATCTTAAGATTTCTACAAATATTTTGTTATCCCTACGAAATTTCTGAAAACTTTTATTATTCTTAAAATTCCACATAATCTTGTCCAATTCCTGAAATTCTTTAAAAATCCTCTAAAATAACTCGAAATCCTTTGAAATTCACAAAAAATCATTATTAATCCCAAAAAATCCCCAAAAAATGTGAAGTCACTTTAAGTTCCGTAAATACCTTTAAAATTTCTATAAAATTTTTTTAATTTATAAAAATCTCCTAAAATCCTTTAAATGACACGAAAATTCCTTAAAAAAGAAAGGATATACTGATTCCCATGAAAATTATTTCGATTGCAGCAAAATATGTAATTTACAATTTCGATTCTTCAGCGATTATTTCATTCCTCGAGAAATGAAAATCTTTATACCCTCAAAGAAAACTTTCTTCATACAATTTTTTCCTTATTTCCGCTAAATCTTAAGAATATAAATATCGGCTCAATGGGGTTTAATTATCACCCGTGCGAGTGATGATTTCGTGCGATAAAATTCTCCATTTCATCGTCAGTTGCTGATTCTCGCGAGTCATAATGTGATCCTTCCTATAGCTGGGGGCAAGGATCTCAATTGTTTTTACCTCAGTTTTGGCACTCGCGGTAATTGAGGGGCAGAATAATATTTTTATGATTACATACCGAATTCCTATGGCTGCTTGTGATTGGTCTATACGCTCTGCAATTCTCCAATTGAGCATTGAGAACGTTGAAAGTACTTGCTCAAATATTTGTATAAACCGTTGAGTTTAGGAGTTAGTTCCCAAAACGATTACACCGACACCTGCTGAAATAATAAAGTAATTTTGCAATTATCGACAAATATTCTGTCAAGCGGGGGTAGCAGGGGGAAAAAAGGTAAAGGTTTCGGAGATCCTTAGATCCTTTTTGGGGTAAGAAAAGAGGCGTTGCACTCCTGTTACCACAAGTTCGATGTCAGTTCCTAGAAATACTCGTCGTCAGGACAGGGTGCAAAGTATCGAATCGCCATAAATGGTTTCTCCCGAACCTCTCCCGATTATTAAAAGAGCTGGACAAAAAGTTCGCTCGAGAAACATAACTTGAGATATTGAATTCTGTACCTATACTTCGATTTTCCTTTTATGGAAGCCGATTCGGATGTCTTTTCATAATTAATTCATTAATTAATCAATTAATAATAATAATGGTTAGTGAAAAAAATTTGAACCTTGAATTGTTTAAATAATTATAATAATAGCGCCATTCAATTCTGCGGAAAAAATTACATAAAGTCATTCGACAATCTTTTGTTCCTGAAATTGTTTAAAATTCATTTTCAAAATCTTTTGATATAACTTAAAATTCCTAAATCTCTCGGAATTCCTTGAAATTAAACCAAAAAATTTGAATTGGTGGTGACATATAAATAAAAAATAATTGTTTATTTATACTCCTCACCAATTGGGTACGTCAAATTTTTTGCAAAAATATTATCATGGATTTCTAGGATTAAAAAGAAAATTTAAGGTATTTTAAGCAGGGATTCCAAGCATTATATAAAAATTGAAGTGTTTAAAGAGTAGGGATTGAAGAATATGTATATTTTGGTATATTTAAAATAAAAAGAAAATAAGGAACAGAATAAGGTTAATAATTTGTTCACTTAATTTGTGGATTTCAAGAAGTTTATAACGCTTCCATGAGATGCGAATCATTTTCAAAATATTTTGAAAGATTTTAGGGAATTATCAAAAATTTTAAGGGATTTAGTACACTGAATACATCGTATATAGATTTCAAGAGAAACGCATGGATTTTTTTATCGAAAAATAAAAGTATCAGTAGGAATGTATTCGAGGATTGAAAAAAGGATCGAAATGAAGAAAGGCTAGTGTAGGGCGCAGTCATCCATAGCCCGGAATCCTTCGATCTTCTTTTCCGCGGAATGTCATGAGCGGTTGTTTGGTACGCCGAGAGAGCAATTTTAATTCCTTGATCGACTCAAGTAGATGTCGAAGCAAACGACCGTGAAAAAGTACTTCTCGAAAATAATTACTCCGATCTTCCCCTTCCAAAATACATACCCACCTCTCTAATTAGAAAATAAAAACAATAGGGGAACTAAAATAGATTTTTTATGGGAAGAAATTCATTAGTAATTAATAATAATAAAGTATCAGTTCTGTCTATCTCTCTTTCCCGATCCCTACTTTACCGACATATTTTCTCTGCAACGTTACTTTTAAATTTATTGATTTATGCTAAGATACGTTTATCTGGTCCTAAATTTTTATTAAAATAGAAAACAAAAATTAAATAATATATTTTTTTGTTTTCATATTTAGAACCAGATAAACGTGCGTTAATTGTTTAACTTTAATTTTATATATTTTCAATTTGATATCTCAATAAATTTAGAAGTAACGGTGCAGAGAAAATCTCTGGAAATCCCATCAAATTTTTAAAAATGACTTGAAATCTTATGAAATCTCTTGGAAATACAAATACCTTTTTGAATTCTTTAAAAATTTCTTTGAAAATCCTTCAAAACCTTAAACCTTGCGAACCTTCTGAAACTGTTGATAATCCTTTAAAAATCTCTTGAGATTCCTGAAAATCACTTGAAATCCTTTAAAGTCTCTGCGAACTTTAATTTATTTAAAATCACTTAAAATATATGAAACTAAACAAAATATTCTTCCTGAATGTTTTTTGGACTGACAAAATGAGATCGATATCGTCTGTTATCGGCATGGATATGGTTGACACTTTTATGACAAATAGCAGAAAGTGTACAAAAAGCGATGTAACATTCAGACGAGTAATGAAGGGTTCTGGTTGAAGTGAACGCACCCCTGTGGTGCACTATAAGCCAGGCCATGGTGCGTGACATTAGCGCATCTGGCGACGCGCGCGGACGGCATTACATATATGTCACCTCGATAATCTATTAATCTGCAAAATGCGGATGCAGGTGATGACTTTGGAGGAAAATATTGCTCTCAATGTTACACTTATTAAGATAACTCGAACGTATAATTGCTCATTCAATGAGCATTTATATTCTTAAAGTTTCTCTACTTATTCTTTTAAAATTACTCAAAATCATTTAAACTCCACGACACATTTTTAAATCCCTTTGAATTCCTAGAAACCACTTGAAATTTCTTAAAATTACACTGTAAGATATATCTAAAATCCATTAAAATCTCTTAAAATCTCATAGAATCATTTACAAATTCTCAAAATATTTTCCAAATCATAAATACCTTTAGAATTTTTTTACATTGTTCCTAGAAACAACCCTTGAAATCCTTTAAGGGAATATGGTAATTACTACACATGTTCTGATTACTAATTCGAATTACATTATAGTGGAAAGAATCTCTGTGATTCGAAAAATTTCGGAATAAATTTCAATCCGAAAATTTTGCCAGTGATAGAACTCACTGTTATTCTACTTTTATCGTATAGGATAGAGTTCGAATAAAAGGGGGATAGAATCGGATAAGAATAAAATCTAATATTACTCCAAATTGAGGATAGGTTTTGGATAAGATATAAAGTGGACACAACACAAAACACGTGTAGATTTCGGATAGGACTGGGTATAAGAATTTTATTATTAGTACCTGATTCTTTTTTCTATCCGGTATTTTAAACAGGGATCACTACTCTGGTGCTAAAGAATTCCGCTAGGTAGAGACGTTTTGCATATTTCTCACAAGCGGTAATGCAAATTTGACTAAGAACTGAAAATCACAATTATTCGTCTACAATTTTAGTGATTTTAAACTCTAAAGACCCTATAAATTACTCTTTCTGGTTAACTTAAGTTTTTAAGAGGAATCCAACCGTGACAGAAGACTCTCCGTAAATTGGCGGTGGTTGACAGTGGCCCATAAAACTTTCGGGTCCCATCACGAGCCAAAAAGATGGACAACGAGTGGAAAGGCCGATTAAAAGGGACCCGACTTAACTTCATAAATCACGTACGCGGAAGATCGAAATTTATTAGCAATGTAAAAATCAATTAAATATATATTCAGACTCCCGGTGGGTTCGAGATGTTCGATTCGGATTTACTTATGTTGCTTCGTGTCATTGGCAAGGCAATTCTTACCCTTTTTCTCTCAACTTAGTTTTTGCTATATGTTGGTACTTCGGATTTATTTGATGAAAATAATATTTATTTTTCAACATCTCTAAAATTCCCAGAAACATCTTGAAATCTCCTAAAATCTCCATCAGTGTTTGTTATGGGGATTTCAAATAACTAAAGAAACTCCTATAACCAATGCCTCAAATTGTGAAAAAAAGGAACATTTTATAGCAATTTGAGAATCACTTTCAAGTTTTTTGAAAAAGTGTTTCGCCTGCATGAAATAGTCTGCGTGAATTTCGCGCATAAATGCCACACACCTTGTATTCCGAAATACTTGCGGTTTTCTAATTATGGTCCTCTCGCTAAAACTCCACCTCTAAAATGTTTCAAACGCAGCCACCACCTGTATATAAAAAAAATTGAACGCGGCACTACGAGCATCCTTTTCACACATGTTTGCACAAAATAAATATACAAACGGGCCGTTCATTCGTTGTTAGCTTATGCTTATAATGACAGGGTATCGATCCCGATTAGAATATAAAAACCTACGGCTTGCGAAAAACGGACCACCGATATCGATCCGCCTAATAGTGACATTAGAGTTGTTATTTCGAAAAATATTAAATTACCTAAAATTGCAAACCATCTTGAAAAATTATAGAGGAACAAGTCCGTACTTATTTAATTATTTTCATATTTATGCACTATATAATGCTAGATGAGTTTATTTCATGTTAATCATTCTCCTTTACAATAACCCTTTACCATTTCGGTTTATCATACCCCGTTACCATTTTCCTTTAAAATTTTTTTACCATGTTTTCCCTTTGCTATTTCCCTTTACCATTTTTCTTTAGAATATTTCTTTACCATTTCCATTTACTATTTCCTTTTACCATGATTTCTCTTTGCAATTTTGCTATTTTTTGTTACCATTTCTCTTTACCATTTCCGTTTATCATATCCCTTTACCATTTTACTTTACCATTGCCTTATACCATGATTTCCCTTTGCCATTTCCCTTTAGCATGATTTCTCTTTACAATACTTTTCTTTTACAATATGGTTTATAAGTTTTTTTTATGAACATCGATGTATCTCTAATTTTCTCAGAAACTATCAAACGTACACAAAAATTCTTGTAGCAAAAAATATGTATTACTATGAGATTCACAACTTTTATTAGAAATATTTAAAAAAATTTTGCATATTAGCTAAGATGAATTAAAAAACTATGATTTTTTAATGGTTTTTTTATAGTTTCACCATGCAAATCGACTAGGCACCAATTTTTACTATCATATTCGTAATCAGCGCATCAAAATACATAGGTATACGCAGTTTCAAGGCAATTAGGGGTGGACCCTTTTCGGAAGTTTATCCTATATCTTTTTTGTTTATTGCTCTTGGCCTTAATGATGGACCAGTTTCGGAAGGACAAATATCCAATCTAGGTGTTTTCAAGCCACGAGAACCCTATCCCGCCTCTATGGGTTTTCTGTAATCGCCTTTCGTGCTAGTTCTCCTAATAAGAGCAGGATGTGGAGTTTAAGAGACTATTATCCGTGACGTGCATAGGTTTAAAAAATAACGACTAAAAATCAGAGCAGAAAATCATCGGACTATTATTTCGTCTATAATTACTTTTTTTATAAAAGGCGTATAGCATCGGTGCCGCTTATTAACTTGGATGAGCGTGAATCGATCGTGTATGGATGAAAATTTCCTATCACGAACCTTTATTAGTCATTGCTACCCTTCTATTTTCGAACCTTACGCTTTTTTTATTTCAAAACTATTTTTAATCCAATTTAATTTCTTATTTTCTGGTAATAATCTCATATTATTTCATGAAATCAATTGACTTTTCTTCTAATCCTTAAAAACTTGGAATATTTTTAAACTTTAAGATACTTCTTAAAATTCTAGAAAATACCTGTGATTTTATGGTCCCTCAAAATAATTAGAAATCAATTAAACTCCGTTAAAACGAATTGCAATTATTTAATCATACTTTATTAATTAAGTAGCAGGTTGTGTCATCCAAACCTTTGGAGAGGGGGTTTCTTATCAGAAAAGGGAAGGATTGTTAGTTGGAAAGAGGAGGCCTCTTTTTTTTCGAAAGGGGAGTTGCGGTTGGAAGGGAAAGACGTTTTGATTGGAAATGGGTGGGGGTTAGTGAGAAGAGGCGCTTAGATTGAAAGGGGGTAGATTTTATTAAAGGAGTAAAAGGAGTTTCATTCAGAAAGAGTTTAGTGCTAAAGTGGAGGGGATTTTTTTTTTGAAGGGTGAAGAGAAGGGGAGGGTTCAATTTGAAAATAGGACGAAGGATTGGAAGGAGGGTTGTAATATGAAAGGGGAGGGGGTTTTGATTATCAGGGAAGAGGGTTTATGTTTGATTTGGGTTTTGAGGAATCTTATTGGTGTGAAGGGGAAAAAATTTTAATTATACAAAAGGGAGAAGTTGTTAACTTCAGCTGCTTAATGAAATTAGAAGAAGCCATCTTTATACACTTACAATTAGGGAAAATTATAACCTCTTGCACATTTCGTCTAAAATCACTCTAGATTCTTTATGCGATAGTGATCACAAGTTTTTAATATTTGCACCATAAGCATTAGCAATTCCCCTAGATGACCTATAATTTTCGGCTTAAGACAACTACCGCTATTTTGTATTTTTTAATACTCAATTTATCGATAAAGACAATATTTGATGCACAAAATTGAGTCTAGATCAGATATGCAATTTGAAGAACCGTATACAGAATGTGTCCATTGATAAAATTAATCAATTTCTCTTTACCGCAATAAGATCTGAGGAATGTATAACGATATTTTTTAAACAAGCAATCCTAAGTTAATTAAATAATTACTGGTAACTATATTTCTCTTTCTTCTCCTCCTAATTTCAAAGAAATCTGCACGCTATCCGCGGTTTAATTTACAGGGAGAAATACCTTCAGTGGTCACTAATGTATTATTACGAGCGCTTCTTGTGGCACCTTTACCAATTGCATCAGTCCTGCAGCACTTTAGAACATGTAATGGTATTTCGTGTTGCCTCGGCATTTATAGATGCCGAAAATTATTCCAGCCCAGAGCCATGCCAACCAACTCATGCCGCAAATGACATCGCGAGACAAGCCCAAATTACACGGTTCTAATCTAGAACGACCAAACCATCTAGTTGGTTCAATTTTTTTAAGTATATATAAAAGCATGTCGGCTCGCGAAAAAAGCAAATTTATGGGTACTTGTTTCTTAATCGAATATTAAGCTATAAATTATCAATTATAAATACATTGAAAGTACAGGTTTGAAAATAATATCGGTAATTAGGTAGTACTTACACATTTTACCTATGTAAAACTTTTTTGTAAGCAAAAATTCTTACCCGAAGCGAGTTCTCATTATAAAATTCTTTTTTCTCAAGTCAGGATTATTGCAAGCGAGTAAGTATGAATCTTTGATTTAGAGCGCGAAATTTCGGGGCAGTGCAACGCCTCCTTGTGCATAAATTAGTTATTGGTTAAGAAATCTGCTTCGGGACACCGTTTTTTTAAAGGGCCGAATAAAAAAATAAATTTTGCCTGCGAGGTTCAACTATTACCAATGTTCGGTTCACCTGCCCTTAAGAAGGCGAACACGCGAAATCACGAATGCTCGTTATATCCATTTATAGCTTCCCCTCAATATAGGAACATTCTCCAAAAAAAAGGCAGAACAATAAATTCGGTGCAAATCATTTCGAATCTTAATTTTTTCGCCGAAAATGGCATAACTTTAAAATGTGACGTGTAAGTAAATTTTGTTTTTAGTTTGTCGTTTTCTTCCTTCGTGACCTGTTTTTAGAGAATTGCCGATGTGAACCAATTTTATAAATTTTTCCATTTAAGGGTTTAGTTGAGATACCTATAATAGCAAAATGACTTATGGGATTGCAGTATCCAAAAATCTGAGGGTAGCAACCCCTATTTTAAAAAAATAATTGTAATATTGTATAACTTTAAAATGTAACGTGTAAGTAAATTTTGCATTTATTCTGACGTTTTCTTTCTTCTTTATAATAATTTTTGTTGTGAGAGGC
This sequence comes from Synergus laeviventris, assembly GCA_032275145.1. Classification (NCBI taxonomy): domain Eukaryota; kingdom Metazoa; phylum Arthropoda; class Insecta; order Hymenoptera; family Cynipidae; genus Synergus; species Synergus laeviventris. Next base: position 5,557,297 of record JAUESI010000026.1, on the reverse strand, counting down.
ATGTCTACGATCCTTAAAAGTAAAAGGTGCGATTTGACGCAAGGCGCGAGAATTTGAGCCAATTATATTTGGGACTGAAACACATTAGACCTCAGAAACGATCTAAACCCGTGATTTCGATCTCTAATATGTGCTATTCCCGATCATTCTCGAATATTCGGCAAGCGAGCGCTTTGATTGCACCCTCGAGTTAATAGGGGGCTGGACACTTGATCGACGAAAGTCAATTTGCCCTACCCAGCAATTCTGAATTGATAATGCATTCTCTAACCCAGTTAAGAAGCTTCTTCAATTATATGTGTCGCATCAGTCACGTGGCCAGCACACGACACTGGACTTCATAATTAACCCAAAAAAATCCTCTGTACACTTAACTTTTTGACGCATCTGCCGCCTAAATGTCTCTAACGTGTCATCAATACTTAATGACCCCACATTTGAGATATTTAAAAACGCTTAAATCAAACTTCGACATCGAAAACGGTCAAAGTCCTATCACAAAAAGTTTCGAGAATCGGAGCGAATCTGAAATTAATATGAAAATTTCCGCAGTGGTTGATGAAAATAGAGAAATAATTGACATACGTATTTCAAGGACAATGCACTAGAATACAAAAAACTGCTACTTTTTATGACAAATGCATGATTTCATTCGTTTTGTGACCTGTTTTTAGAGAATTGCTGATGTGAACCAATTATATAAACTGAGACAGCTAAAATACTTTCCCCTCGGTTTTCCCATTAAGATAAGGGTTTAGTTGATATAATAGCAAAATGACTTGTGGGTATCAGGGATGTTTGACCAAACGGTTGTTAATGGGATTAAACGAGTGCTTGACGTGAAAATCAGGGGCTTTATATTCTTTGGAGCCAATCCCCTGATTCAATGACAGCAACACGGCCCGCGGTTTTATCGAAACTTTCGACTTGCGGCCATTCCCCATGAAAATCATCCAATTACGCATCATATCTCACATCGGGCAGTGCCGGAATAGGTACGTAGAGAATGGGAAGGCGGGAGATACGTTCAATTATTTTAGAGCTCTGAGCATTGGCCCGGTAAGAGGGTCGCTATTCGTAAAGGGTGTGAATGTGAACGCTTGACAACTTACACAGTGTTATCTGGTACTAGCAGAGTGTCTCTCTAATCCTCAGGTAATCTCCCCAGTAAGAGCGGATCACACGTCACGTGACATACGATACATATCGAGCTTAAGGTCTAGCTTTTTACCACGTTTTAACTAACCAGCGAGCGAAACATTTTACATATATCCAGTTGCAAAGGTGAGATATTATTATTTTTATCTCTCTATATCTTAAAAAGTGATGTTCCCCCACAGAAGCCCCTTTTAGGAAAGAAATTGCATAAATTATATCCATTTCGAAATTTTTTTTTTACCCAATCGATTTAAGAGAATTTTCAAGAGCCACTAAAACAATATAGTAATGTTTTTAAAAAAGTGGCATTTACAAGGTTATACGTCGCGATACCCTTAATTCAGTTATCCTTTGTTTGGAATATTTTGATACCCTGAGATTTAGGATGTGAAGAACGGTAGGAAGGCCGCCCTGTAAATTCGTACGAGTACCCTTATTTGTTCAAGATATAATTATCGACTTGTGAGTTGATGTAATTTGAGGAGTAGTACGTGTTCGTCAACAACGTGTCGCGATTATGTCGAATTGGGATGTACTGAATGCAACACGCCTCGATCGAGCATCCGATTCGATAACCAATTACGGACTACATGACGTCCACCATGTCGTACCTCCATCAAGGACGACGTGCCTTGTTGAGAAGACACACTGTTCTTCTTCTTACCCCTTTTGTCTTTAGATGATATCCACACTCTGTCTATAGTGTTTCACTTCCTCTTATTGTTAGTCTCGTCAACATACGAGTAATATCTGTCATCACAGCACATAACA